>JADBJO010000777.1:207500-210000 GCA_016801955.1 Conus betulinus | reverse complement strand
AAATACAAAAAAGAAAAAAAAAGGAAAACAAACACAACAGACTGGTCACTGAGTACATATAGTCTCACTATCTGCTCACGAGACTAAAAATCACAACAAAACCTGCATGTAATAACTTTTGACCTAAAAAAAAAAGTGTACTGGATTTTTTAAAACAAAGGCTGGAGAAAGGAAAAAAATGGTAGAAAAACAGCTGACAACAATACAAAAAGACAGAAAAAATGTTGACTCAAAGAGACTAACAGAAAAGATTATGTCAATAGTATGGCGTGCTCTATGTGTGGATGTGATGCTATACCTGTATGATAAAACAATACGCGCTTTAGTCTAAATCTGATGCCGTATCTGTACAAACTTGAGCGAATGTACTTACACACATTAACCATATCACACCTCAATAATGCAATGTCCATACTAGATGCAACATCACACCTGTGTGATGCAACACACACACACACACACACACACACACACACACACACACACATACACAGGACAGTGTGAAGCTACATCTCACTGATTGTACAATACACACATCTTTTTATCATGACCTTATGACCATAACTTTTGAGGGCCATTTTCTAATTTCAAAGGGTGGGGGGGTCAACAGACTTTCGCAAAAGCGGAGAGGGTGGAGGTGGTGGGAAACTTCTAGATTTCTTTGTGGGGCATCTTCCAAATTTCTGAAACCAGGTGGGAGTAGACCAGGTGGGAGTGGAGTGGGGGTGTTGGGGGAATCACCCAGACATTGTCACTGATCTCAACATTGTCTACAGTGCATTTTGCGACTGAAGCTAACACAGTCAAGGGTACATGTGAAACCACCTCGCCAATTGTTTCAACTGTGTAAGGCTGTGTTTTTGTTTTCTGAAGCCACTGTACGAGCGACATTTTGACAAAAGACTAAGGGTGCGTGCAATCATGAGCAAAGAAGAGAAATAACTCTAGCTTGTTCCTCTTGAGTCATCTACCATGCTCATTGCTATACTCTGACTAACAGGCCAACACTTCCACTTAAAAAGAATGTGCATCCGTATGATGTCCAGGATTATTTTTCAAGCGTCACACCTGAATTTCTGTGTTTCATTCACACACATACATGCATCTGTGGAAACAATAACACATACTCCAGACGTGATGCTATACAGTTGATAGAGTGCCAGACTCTTGATGCTGGTAATGTTGGGGTTGCAAGCTCGAATCTCTGCTGGGCTCTTTCGGTACAGAGGATAGTTCCCTTGCAGTTAACACTGGTTCTGACTCAATTAAAAAAAAGTCCTTTCAATGAGACGATAAAGTGAGGTTCCCTGTGTGAACACAGATATAACATCACCAACCTTCAGCAGCATACAAGGCCAGTTTGTTCGCAGGTGTGTGGTTAAATGTTCATAGCATGCATCCCTTGTGAAGAATAGAGGGGATGGGTGAAAAACTGAAAGACTTGTATTCAGCTGAATGACAGGAGAAATGAATGATTAGCGCTAGCATGCAGCTTTTCAGTCAGCCCCTACCCAGGTAGGCAGCCTGCTGAGTAACGAGCGTATAGGCTACTGATGGAATAGAGCCAGCAGCTTGGTCTTTAACCAAGGATAGGTGCTATAGACTTTTGTAAAGTGGATAAGGAAGGAAGAGGGGAGGAGAAGAGTGAGGGACACATCATATTCCACACCAACACCAGCTCGTTGGTTTCCTCTCTCTTTTATTTCAAATCATAGCTGGATCGAACCAACCACACTGACCTCAGGACAGTGTGCTACACGCTACGGCTCCTCACGCTTCACCCATTAGGCCTACGCCCCGGCCCAACAATGGCTGTTGCTTTTCAATCCTTTACATTCACAAACACCTGAATAACAGAGTCTGTGTGTCTCAGCCTCCACCGCACCCTGCTCAGTGAACAAATAGTCTCAGAGCCAGACTGCTGGGAGTATATCAACCTCCCAGCCCCTTTCAATGAGATCTTTCGAGAAACCCCTTTGTGGCAGAGTCACAATGGAACCACTAGAAGCGACTAATGAGGCCAGATCTGGCTTTGCTGGGCTGCTCTTGAACTGACATTCTATCCCCCCAGGGCCTGACAACCAATGGGGATGACTGTCATGTAAGTGGCTGGATCTGGAGGAGTGCAGAGGAACATCAAGACAGACCTTTAGACTCTGTACTTAGGGCAAAATCCAGCATGTGTACACTCCGTCACCAACGGCTCCCACCTGCGGATATTTACCTCTCTAAAGTCTCAAGTCCACCTCAGCAAAGACAACACCAACCACGGCTCCACGTCCTCCCAGGGCTGCCTCCTAAGCCTGTAATCAGTCTTCCAGACCAAGCCCTCCAGACCAGCCATGGTCTCAAGACCTCATCAGCAAAAGCATTACAATGTGGCTGAAGTCCAATGGCTGTCTCTTCAAAACCAGTCTGCCCAGACCAGCCATAGGCAAATTGTGTGCTGAGTGACCAGCTTCTTAACCCTCTTAACTGGCATTCCGAACAACCAGCTAGG
>JADBJO010000777.1:192500-195000 GCA_016801955.1 Conus betulinus | reverse complement strand
ACAGAGGATTATCTTTTTTTTTTTTTAATTAAGATCTCCGCAAGTGTAGATGATTTCAGCCTGCTCTGACTACAACGAAGGGTATGAACAACATGGAACGCGGCAATACCTTCAAGCGGCAATACCTTCAAGAGACAGATTACAGTTCTGAAACAATGGGGAAACATAATCACCTAGGGACATGTACACCGATTTGTTACGGATCTCTCTTGAAATATACCTTCTTCCATTCAGTTCAGTCATGACTGAATTTGGGATGGTTCTAGCTCTCACTGTAAAATTACAGGCGCAACTTAGCCTGTGTTCAATTAATGGTAACACACCAGCCTCCTTGTATGTCAAATGAATTGAAGCCCATCGGTGAAGTCCAATGCAGTTTTAAAGGCTAACGAGTCAATACTGGTTAGCTTGTGTAAATTTGTCTTTCCAGCTGTAAAAAAAACTTCTTGGCCATACGACAGAATGGAACGAACTGGCCCTGAGGCGACATAGACGAATTTAGATCCCCAGTTAATCAGAGGTATAGTAGAAAGAACACGTAATAAACTAATTATTTTCCTAGCCTTTTCTACAAGGTAATTAATATGTTTACTCCAAAATAGTTTATAGTGGAAGATTACACGAGAAAACTTAACTTCTTTGCTTCGGCATATTATCAACCCTTTTAGAGACAGCTTCTCTGACTTCAAACGGAATTGTTTTCTTTGTAAAGACAACAAAAACCGTTTTGTTAGCAGATAAACCGAACCAATTTGAATTCATTAAATGAAAAATATTGTCAACTATTTCCTGATACTGTTCAATGATTTTCTTTCTTTTAGTTTGTTGTTTGGAAAAAAATTTGCAGTTTGCATTTCTCCTCAGAGCGATATCATCTGCATACAGAGCTAATGTGGCATCTTTTGTATTAACCTGTTTCATATCATAAAGCATTAGCTAGAAAAGTGTCGGAGCGATTACACTTCCTTGAGGAACACCCCATGTTAATAGTCTTAGAAGTTGATAAAGCTCCATGTATATTGACCTGGACAGTTCTGTCTGATAAGAAAGCTTTTAGAAATTGAAAAAAAAAAACGACCTCGTATTCCTACTTCATGTGCTTTATACAACAATTTAGAATGCCATACTGAATCATAGGTTCTATAAACATTAAAAAAAAACGTTGCAAGGGTCGAATGACACTTGGCAAGAGCTTTTTTCACATTTGAGGTTAAGTGGACAATGTGGTCTGTGACTCCTCTACCTTTCCTAAAGCCAGCCTGGAATAAAGGCAAGATTCCATTTCTTCAAGGAAATGTTCTCTTCTGTTTTTCATGATTCTTTCAAAAAGTTTTCCAATGTGAGATGTTAAAGGAAACTAGAGGGAAGAGTTTTAGATTTTTCTTGTTTAAGGATTGGGATGACAGTAGCTTTTTTTTCAATCTGTAGGGAGCTTTCCAGCGTTCCAACAAATCTGAAAGAACTCCAACAACTTTGATAATAGACTCTCAGGAAAATGCTTAATCATGTTATAGGAAATAGGATCTGAACCAGTGGATATCTTACCTGTCTTTATATGCTTAAGTGCCAAACAGAGTTCATGCGTTGTTAAATGTGTGTTTATATATAAAAGTGTTACTTTCTATGTTAAGCTGCTCAATGTTTTGGCATTTATCCTCAAACTCCTTTCTACGAATTTGTTTAGACTGAGATAAACACTCAGTCTGACTCATTGAAGCGAAAGTTTATGCTAATAATTCAGCCTTTTCTTTGTTAGTTTTATAAATTTTATCATTAACATGCAGAGCAGGCTGAGGGAGATGGAATGTACCCTTTTTAAAAAAAAAAAAAAATAGAAACGTTCCATGTGAAACGTCATGTGGATTTTAGAACAAGTCATGATCAAAATATCATAATACTGTTTTTTTTTTTTTGTTGTTTTTTTTGCAAGAGCTACTGCTTTGTTACTGTAGTTATAAGCAGTTTTGTATTTACTGTGGAGTTCGTTTATTACTTAGGGTGGCTGTAAATGACGACTATTCATCCAGTTTTGAAAAGCCTCTGTTTTTCATTTTTACGGCTAACTCACATGAGGAGTTCCACCAAGGGTTTGAGGCTCTCTTTGGATGGTCTTTAAACTTAATCTTTGTAATGGCACAATCTGATGCTCTCAGTATGAGATTTCATAATTCTGATTCTATGTTATGATTAAAATAGAGCTTGAGAGAACCAGTAATTAGAGTTTGGGCAAAAAGATCCCAGTTAGCTTTATCTTTATTGTATTTTGCATATCTGGAGATATGCTCAGTTCTCTCTGGACACCCACCCACACACGCACACACGCACGCACGCACGAACGCACACACACACACACACACACACACACACACACACACACACACACACACACACACACACACACACACACACACACACACACACACACACACACACGCACGCGCGCGCGCGCGCACGCACGCACGCACATGTGCGCGACTCTTTGGTCTCACCTGTATGTAAT
>JADBJO010000777.1:167500-182500 GCA_016801955.1 Conus betulinus | reverse complement strand
CACCTAAAAGATTCATTCAAGAATGTTTGAAAACATCGTTTTATTCTTCTTTGGAACAAAGTATCACACTGTTCTCGCTTTCCACTGCCTACGACACTAACAGACTGAATCCACGCCTATTTGATTCCTAGTTCCAGTGTCTCCATCGATTTGTGTTATGTGTAGTTTAAAATAAAAATAAGGTGATTTTTTTGTCTGGTGGTCGTGGTGGAGAAGGGATGAGAGCATGAGGTTGTTGGGGGTTCTTGATTTGATCAGTCGAGGGAAATGTCAGTGATTTTTCTTTTATTTTTGCCTCCAACCTCTTATTTGCCGCGTATTTTTTTTTTGCAATTTTTTTTTTCATATCTTTGTTTTATTTTTTCAAGTGGGGCCTCCATCCGCCTTGCATTTCCCCCCCACTTTTTTTTAAAAAACCATTTCCGCCGACACCTGCCCACCATGCAGATCTGTGTGTTCTGTTTACCAATGGATGTTCGAACGCAAAGTTTGATGTTCTAGCATATGATACACAGTGTCTGGGTTTATTTCTGTTTTCACGTTTGGTGCACTGACATTTTCGTCCCGTTTGTATTTAACAAAAAGCAATATGTATATACTTATGTATATACACACGGACGCATGAACAAAGAAATAAAGCATAAAAAACTAGGGAGGAACGGCTTATAGGAGCTTCAGAAATCCAAATCAAACGTACCGAAGTGTGGCGAATGAGGAATGTAGATATGGCCATCATAAAAGAATGCGAGTCTCCACACTAATCGCTGTCGCTCCTTTGGTTCTGAACACTCCCGGTAATCATCCTTGAAGTGTCAGTGAACTTCATTAGTATGCATTTAGGTCTAAAGATGTGATGTCTATACATCGATCAAGAGTAGCGTGTATAAAACAGCGTTATACTGTACAGTGTAGGAGGTCCGTATCATCTGTATAACGTGGGCAAGTCGAATTGTAGTTGAATGTTTGGAACGTAATCGTAACATTTAGTAGACCTACCCTACCTCTTTTCTTTTACTTCTTTTCTTTTCTTTCTTCTTCCTTCCTTCCTTTCTCTTCCTATCTCTTGCTTTCCCTCTTTCTTTTATTCTTTTTTTTTTTTTACCAGTATAGAAGTCGTGAATGCACACTGCTCACTACTGTGAATACGACCAGATTCAAATTCAGGATAGTATATCGACAGGTTTGAGTTTTGAGCCGCTCCCCCCCCTCCCCAGCACCCCCCCCCCCCCCCCCCCAAAAAAAAAAAAAAAAGTCAATGATTTTACAGATGGCCCATGCTTATAACAGCAGAGATCTCACTCGTTGCCGACGACAGAATTTTGAACAGGCTGCTTTCAATGGCGTCTAACGGTATTCATTAGGATCAAAATTTGTTCTCTGGCGTTCTCCTGCTAGGGTCATGGAGATTAAGCACCCTCATCTCTGGGATAAAACGATGAACTGAAGCACCATAACAACGTGGGAGTTACCGTTCCTGGCAAAGTCTTGTAGCCTATCTCGACAGAAAAACAAAAATATACACAAACAGAAGGGGGGGATGGGGGGGGGGGGGGGGGGAAATGCGGGTGGCATTGTACGGCGGTGATAAGTTCACCCTGGGTAGAGCAGTTCAAGATGCACTCAAAGAAATCTGTTGTAACGACGCAGTTGCACAATACAATAGCAACCAAATGTCAGACGACTATGTGCATTTTGAAAGACAAGACGGTACATAGGGATACATCCGTTTCTTTCTTTCTTTCTGAATCGTTTAAAAGATGTAGGCACCCATACACGTCTTTCGAGGATTTATATCTCTTTTCTCTTAACACACGTCTTTGGAGGATTTTTTTTTTTTGATGGGCACACATGAAGAAAAAAAAATTACAATGATCAACATTAATAACGTACATAAACGTCACACAAGGTTATAAAACACGTTGCACACCTTATTTCATATTCATCATATCATGGCATTTGCAGAATGCAAATGACACTGACAAATTCCAGCATCACATTGTTCTGATCGGGCTCCAAGGTCGTGGATAATCTTAAGGAAAGAAATATAACCTACATTACGTGTGATAAGCATTAGCCCTCTAATAACGTCCTCCGAGGATTTATTTATCCTTTTTTTTTTTTTTTTTTTTTTTTTTTTTTTTAGAGATTTCGTTTTTTTTTTTTCTTTCTTTTCTTCTTCTTCTTCTTCTTCGTTTTTTTTTTTTTCTTTTAAAGTAGAAGAATCTGAAGTGTTGTGCCAGCAATTTACTGTAACTGAAAACAAAGCCCCTATCCAACCCTACATTGCATCACGAAGAGTGTAGCTTAGGTCTAAGGGTTCGGCTGGTTTCAACGGCTGATAAAGTTCAAGGCCCCGGTCAGGCAGGAGATAAGGATTTAGAGTCTGACAGTCGCTGTCAGCACGGTTTCCATCTGGAGCTGTGTCAAAAAGTAGATCTTCAAACGAACGATGACTTGTACATATGCTGTCCATAAAGTTCAAATCATGTAATTAGGAAACGCGGCGAAAATGAGTATATGAGCTTGTTGGTTTTGTTTGACATGCGCTTTTCTTAGTTTCAGTGTTTGTTGTCTTTTGTGCGAGCGGGTGCGGGTGCGCACTCAGCCCATTCTGTCTCCCCCCCCCCCCCCACACACACACACATAGGCAGACAGACGGAAAGAAAGATCGACAGATAGATAGACAAAGGCAGACAGACAGAAAGATAGAAAGATCGACAGATAGATAGACAGACAGATTGACATACAGACATATAGACAGGCAGGCAGGCAGGCAGACACACACACACACACACACACACACACACACACACACACACACAAACACCCTCTCCTCCCATCACACCCTCCTCCCTCCCCTCTCCCCCATTTCCCCGCCTCCACCCACCCCCCACCACACACACAGAGTAGACAGAGGTCGTAATTAGAAGAAGAAGAAAAAAATGACCGGTGTTAGTAATAAACGCCTATGTCCCCGTGTGTTCTCCCAGCTCCATGGCACGGCTGGGTGCACTGCGGGGAGGGGACCTCCGCTGCATGAGCGCCACCTTCATGGTCATCGTCTTCTTCTGCTGCGTCTTCATGCTCAGCCTCCAGCCCTCCCAGTACCCACCAAGCTCACCATGGTCGACCTGCCCAAGGACGAGGTCGTCAGGGCCCAGTCCATCCCCGCGCTGGCTCCAGCTGCCGTCTCCCAGAACCCCAACTCCAAAGGCAGCGGCTCCGGCAAAGAAGGCAAGAAGAACAGCGGCAAAGGCGAGCAGAAGAACAAGAACGACAAGAAGGCCATCAAGGCGAAGTGGTTCAAAGACGAACTGCCCAAAAAGCTGCACGTGGGTCACGTGCGCAACAACACCAAGATTTTGTCGAAGCTGGAAGGAGGGCAGGACTTCCAGAACAAGACTTCACCGAGGAGAAGACGACGCCCGGGTCTTCTCCCTTACAGGCCGAACCTTCTCCCGTGAGGAAAACTTCCAACGTTACAGAACCTCCACCGGTGAGAGTTGAGACGGAGGAGGTACAAGCGCCACCCCCGCACGTTCCCTCACGCCCCCGACCCAGTTTTTCCGATCTGGACGAAGCGCCCGTCCACAGCTTCGAGTCTCCCTTCATAGAGTCCAAGTCCAAGACCCAAGGGGTGGAGAAGAAGGTCATCACGTGGTATAAAGCCAGAGAGGAACGTGAGCTCCACCGGCTCAGGAAGGCGCTGGAGAACTGCCCCGAGCCACAGTGCAAGTTGGTGTACCCTCTCACCATAGGTCAGAGCGCTGACGCCGTCATCTTTGAGGACGTCTACAGAAGGGAACATCCGCCTGCCAGAGCCCACCGTGACCAGGTGAGTCGTCACCAACACACACACACACACACACACACACACACACACACACACACACACGCGCGCGCGCGCGCGCGCGCGCGCGCGCACACACACACACACACACGCGTGCGCGCGCACACGCACATAGACCACGCAAGCACGCGCACACGCAAGCACACACACCTATGAATATCTGTGCACTTCTTCCCACTCCTCTACTTCTTTCCATGCACGCTCGTGCATGTACGCGCGCGCGCGCACACACACACACACACACACACACACACACACACACACACACACACACACACACACACACAGGCACGCAACACACAAACACATTCCCCCCGGCACACACACACACACACACACACACACACACACACACACACACACACACACACACACACACACAGTCCAAATATTTTGAAGCCAAGTGTAGATTGTCAGACATTAAAAAAAAAAAGAAGAAAAAAAGAAAGAGAAAAAGGAAAAAAAGAAGAGAAGAATTTCACCCGCTGATTTGTTTCCAAAGTACTTGAAGTTAAACACTCAGACACATCACTTCACCTCGCCCCTTCCCCCCACAACCCTCCATTTTTTACACCTTCTTGCTAGATGTTTTTACCTGCAATGAAGGACAATAAGAATGTGCAGCATCAGTTATTCGTTCCAAAGCTGAATCTGTCAGAGCCACATTGCTTAAAATCAATGAATTCAAAATCAGCGTGGGACATGGTTAAGTTTGACATCCCTCACGACTTAGCTCTGCGCATGGATGGTGCAGGATTGGCGTGAACAGTGGAATTTTTTTTTGCCACTGTTGACGGTTGCAGGACAGTCAATTCCTGTCAAAACCTCAGTAATGAAATGGGGATTCTCCTGTTGTTTTTTTTTTTTAGTTCGTCTCCTGCGCGTATTTGTTTTGTAAATGTGCTGTCTGACTGGCAGTTTTAAATACAGCTTGGGGTTATGTGCCACTGTTTCGTTATGGCAGCGTACTTGTTTCCACTTTTTTTTTCTTTTGAACTCGCTGGTGGCTGCCGATTTACTCAATTCAGTCTCAAGGTGCTATACCTTTTTGTACAACTGAAATATCCAAATGATGTTCAGATTGAAATGTCGAAACTGATACTGTAGAAACTGACGAATTTTACAGTGATGAAGAATTTCTACCTTGAAAGTAATTACAAATCATCTAATAGCCCGCGCTCTCAAAGAGCTATGCAATATTACATTTTCAATACCTAAGTAACAGTAAATGCAGATGTTTTTGTGTCAGTATGTCTCTGTAGTTTGTTAGGTCTCAGTAAATGCAGATGTTCATGCCATTATGTCTCTGTAGTTTGTTGGGTCCTAATGGCCCATACATTGACGAATGTCAAAGGGACCTATAAGTATTATAAACCGCCACTCAATGGCGATAAAAAAAATGTTGCAAAAATGGGAATAGTTACACACACACACACACACACACACACACACACACACACACACACACACACACACACACACACACACACACACACACACCGCACGCACATACATACCATCACCACCACTACTAATAATGTCAACGTAGTTAAATGCTATGAAGGGTTACACAAGGCGGGAAACAAGCTTCAATGGTTTGCAGATTAGGTACAGAAACAGAATCCTGGTTCAAACATTGTCTTTGAGGAAAAATGGGAATAGTAACAGCTGTACGTGTAGTTTTTGTTCGAAGAGGAAAGTAAAATTTATCGCTTCTGCAAGCTCGAATAATTTCATTTTGGAAAAAAAAAACTGGAAATATTTCATGTTCACTGTTCATTATGATAACATAAATGATTACACTTCACCAAAGATGTAATCATTTTCAGTGAAGCGAAAATTTAAAAAAACAAATTTAAACAGTATGATACTAATATTTGTTCCTTTTTGTGTTTACCAGTCCGCACAAGAGAAAGTTAACCATCGTTAATTTCCTTCTGCGAAAAAAAAACAAACAACAAAAAAAAAAAACAAACAAAAAAAAAAAAACAACAACAAGCAAACAAACAAAAAACCGATACACCAGACTTATAAGAAGAAAAACAACTTAACCTTTACATGAATTTAGTAAGGTTCGGTATTCAGATACTTAACCTTTCTTTCTTTTATTTTGAAAGAAATAAAATAGCACGTAATTATTTGTACACAATGGCTTGTGCCAGCTCTAGTAATTTCTTTTCATGTTACTTAGCTTAATGATACGAAAGACAGCACGTGAGAGTGGGGGAGGTGGAGAGAAATGGAGTGAAAGGAGGTGGGGGTGGAGTGGAACGTGCAAGGTGCGGAGCAAATGGGGGGTGGGGTGGGGGGTTGGGGGGGGGGGGGGAGTGGAGACGTTGGATAGGTAGAAAAAGCGGAAAAAACAAGAGCGGCGACTGCATGTGTGTGACTCTCATGTAATGAATGCATTATTATACCAGAGACCATTGAAGAGCAAAGCTGGATGAGACAAAGGAGGAGGGACAGAAATATGTAGACCAGGTTCGTCTGATCTGATCGTCTCCATGACGTCGGATTCGAGAGGTTTTGCTGGTTTCTGATATCGGCTAATTATTTTCAGACTATCCCTTACAGACTACCCATATCCCCAATTAAACGCAGAAAGAATATAAAAGAAATGTCACGTGCTGGCATTGATTATATCTTACTCCCTTATCCGCCCTCCCCCTTCCCTACGCTCACGCGTGCGTCCCCACCCACCTACCCACCTATCCCCCCACTCCCTCCTCCCCCCTACTTCGTCATAAAAGCCGCTGCCTGCCTGTGCTATTCCCCTATGAGGGACACACACACACACACACACACACACACCTCCCACCTCCCACCTCCCACACATAAAAGCTGGCTGCCTTTCTGTTCCTGTATGAGAGACACTACATGAAGTTGATCAGGAAACTCGTCTTCTTCCGGAAAGTTGATGAAAACAAAACAGAACAAAACAAAACAAAACAAAGAGCAAAGAGATCTCTTTAAAGTAATTTGTAAAACAGCTTTTTGACATATTCACGTGCTCGGGCAAGCTTTGTCCAGTTACTGTAGAAGTATACAGCCGGCCAACAAACATCACCGGACCGGCGAAAAGAATTATTCTTGTGGCACTTATTATCGTGCTGAAACTTCAGACTCTCTCCCTTTTTGTGAAAGGTTACTTTCCCTGTGCTTTCACATACTGCCCATCTACTCAGCCTGATAATCACCAGCGTTCTCCTTTTACCAAACCATCTTTGTTCCCTCTCCCCACTTTCGCCATGCACTGCCTCCCCCCCCCCCCCCCCCCCCCCCCTCATTCCTCATCCCAGCCCTCTCCCCTTTTCTTATACCTCATCGCCTCCTACCACCACCATAGTCTGAAGCAAGTGCCTTGAATTTGGCGCCAACTCTGTTCTTAATTGTGACTTTGACGCAACAACCACCTGCAGCAGAGAGAGGCTGACTGATTCCAGATCATCCTGAACAACTCTTTGTTATTCCTTCTTCAGCTTCCTCTTCATATACCTTACTCGCTCCCCGCCCCACCCTCCTCTTCCTCCCAGTCTCGCTAGCTCCTACTCGCTCCGATGACCTCACTTACATACTCCATCTTCCCGTCTTCTTGCCCTCTTCTCCCGAACTCTCACCTCTCTCTCCGACGTCTCCACATCCTCCAAAGCCGAGCGCCCATCTGCACTCATGACTACCTACCCGGGATTTGGTACCCGGGACTGAAAGCTTACGTGCTTATGGTGACATCCTAAATATGCGCGATTTTAATGTAGCATATATGATGTCTCTCCCCCCCCCATATATGATTAGTGTTTACTTTCTACAATTTTGGCAAAAAAATGAAAATTTACGATGCGTTCTTTATTGTTTGTTTCTTTTTTCTTCTTCTTCTTCTTCTTCCTCCTCCTCCTCCTCCTCTTCTAGAAAAGTGTTGTTGAAACAAGTAAGAATGTAGCAGTTGTTGCTTTACTGCAACCTCACTTGCTTGATTTACCATCGATGATAAACTCATTTCATGTTACTTAGCTATGCTTGTCAAGATATATTTGTATGTGACTCATATTGGCTCTATACTTTGTGTAACATATTCATTTATACCTGCACCTTTGCTTTCGTATAGATCCTTTTAATTGTTTTCTGGTCTGATCTTGACAGAATGTAATGCAATATTTGTTACAATATTTTCAGTGCCATTATTAATGCTACGTTATTAGCAGTGTCACTTAACTTATCGATGTCAAAATATTTACAGTGTCACTTAACTTATAATGTTACAATATTCACAGCGTCACTTAAATTATCAGTGTTACAATATTTACAGTGTCACTTAACTTAACAATATTACAATAGTCACAGCGTCACTTAACTGATCAATGTTACAATATTTACAGTGTCGCTTAACTGATCAGTGTTACAAAATTTACAGTGTCACTTAACTTATCAATGTTGCAATAATTACAGTGTCACTTAACTAATCTGTGAACAGTGTATAGAGCAATAATTGGAGCTGATCACGATGTTGAAAAATGTCAGATTTATGACGTTAAAAACGTTGCTGCAAACGTCAATCACAAAATTACCGCCCTTACCATTTGGTGACATCTTCATACGGGGGAAGGCTTGAAAGGTCTATCAACACTCATTGTTCTGCCAAGCTTGCATATGGGAGCGCTAGTAACTGCCGAGAAAAAAAGCGAACGCTAAAGTTTACCACCGTTACACACAGGTACGCGCGCGCACGCGCGCTGGCACGTACGCGCGCACGCGCGCACACACACACACATATGGACGCACGCACGCACGCACGCACGCACGGACGCACGCACGCATGCACGCAAGCGCGCGCGCGCGCGCACACACACACACACACACACACACACACGCACACAGACAATAAAGGTTGGTGGCATCGATTTACCTCGTTACACATGTTAATCAAGAATGACAGTAAATTCCTCCTTTGTTCGTTTTAAAAGGTTTGAAATAAAGGTCAAACATGTTCATAATTAAGAATGTGCAGATTGTATAGATTGTATAAACTGAAATATTGTGGGCTGCATGCCACAATCTGTGAAGTGAACTGCAGTTGTCACGATCAGAAATAAAAATAGGTCATTAGAAAATGATCAAAAGTGTCCACAAAGAGAAGGGACATGACACTGACAGTAAACAAAGTCACATGGTTTCTCGTGTCGAAGCATTGTCAGCGAAGTCGTTGGTAATATCCTAAAGAGAGAAGGTACGTAGGTCCAACAGAGGCCGTCGTAAAGACACTCTACGCAGAACGATGGGACGTGGACCTGGACAGAGGAACGACTAAGGAGAGCTCAAAGAATCAGGGCAATATACTGACTGATAGACAGACAGACTGGCAGTCATAGACAGACAGATAGACGGCATGACCAGCCAATCAAGTGATCAGCCACTTATCTCGCTTGCAAGGCAGCCTATTCACTCACTCGCTTACTCATATACCCATGGACCCATCTATCCACCCATCCTTTTTATTCACTCATCCACTCTCTGACAATAAGAACCTTTGAATATGCAAATTCAGATAATACACGCAGACAGAGACAGAGACAGACAGACAGACAGACGACAGACAGACAAACAGACAAACAGACAGATAGACAGACAAGCATCTATATATTTTTATCTACCTATTGATCTATCTACCTACTACCTACCTACCAACCTGCCTACCTACCTACCTCTCTCTCTCTCTATCTACACATAAATGTGTAATTCTCAGAACCCTGTTTCTGTGATTTGCAGGTCTTTGTTTTGCACGCGATGAGTCCTCCAAGCTCTTCCCCCGACATTCCATGGAACAACGCCTGGATTTCGATGTTCAACTGGACCTGGTCCTACCGCAACGATTCAGACATCTGGCAACCCTTCGGCCTGCTGAAAAGATCCAAAAAGGTGAAGCCCCTGGACTACTTTGAAAACCTGACCAAGAGCAAGAGCCACGCCGTCGCCTGGATGCCTCGCACGTGTCCTTCCACTAGTCCAAGCCATCGGGACGAGTTCGTTCGAGAACTGAGCAGACGTTGTGCATGTGATAGAGTACGGTCCTTGCGCCAACAAATCCTGTGCAAAGGGGGCTCGTTGTCCTGCTCTGACAACCTCACCAAGAAGTTCTTCTTTCTGCTGGCGGCCGAGGATGATCTGTGTCAAGACCACGTGACGGAAGTATTTTACCGCGCATGGCAGGAGAAAACGCAAGTCCTTCCGGTCGTGCGTGGTGGCGCTGACTACGCCATGTATTTCCCGGAAGGAACGTACATCGACACGGACTGGTTCGACAATGCCAAACAGCTCGGAGAGTTTATGGCGGAACTGGTCGCCAGTCGGAAGATCTACGCTCAGCTGCTGTGGCGCAAAGCCCACTGGGTCAAATCGACGAAACGACCGGATGAAGTGAGCATGTGCAAACTATGTCACAAACTGCACAGTTTACCCTCAAACCGGAATGGGTATTCAAATATTCAACATTGGTATGAAAAGAGCGTGTGCAAGGACCCCAAGCCATTTTGAGCGGAAACAGTTGGACACGTTTATCTCATGAAAATGCTCAATTGGTTGTGAAGAAGAGAGCGCCAGGCAATGTCAAGACGTCAATAACTTGCCGCTCACCATGCAGCTAGAGAGTGGAGAGGAAAGGACTCTATTTTTGTAAATGTAAAACATTGCCAAAAATCTGAAATTCGATCATGGGTAAAAAAATGGATTATTTGTCCCCTCTCTTCACTCCGTTAAACACTGTTGAAAGTTATACCTTTTTGTTTTCGCCGTGTCATCTTCCTGTCCTTTCAGCTGTGTCTGTTCCAGTGCAATCAATTTTCATTACCAAAACTGAAGGTGTCTGTATCTCTCAGGCCTATCCGACACCATGATATCTCATGGAAAAAAAAAAACGTAATGTGCAGCCCACTCATGTAGCCCTAGCCCAGAATGGAACTCCACATCCTCTTCTTCATCACCCTCACTCTCACTGAACATCATTAGAAAAATAAGGCTACAGTTCTATAACCCTCCATGCCCTGTTCTCGCGATGATTACAGTCTGGGTTTGCTCCTCTCGTCCATGTTGGTGGTGAGGTGGTGTGGTGGTCGATGTGCACAGAATTCATGGAAAGTGTTGTTGAAGGAACGTCGTGGCGCCTTCCGCAAGGGCACGCCCACTGAAAACATGCTCTGCAGGTTGTGTCCTACGTATGCTGGATCAGAACAGACACCAATGAAGACCACCAAAAAGACGCAGCAGCAATGCAGTGTCTCCTCTGGTGAGTGTCCACGTGGCGACCGGATAGAGATTACTCCCTGTGGACTGTGGTGCTGGGGTTGCCACCTAACAAAACGGTGTGGCCGTTTGTGGGGACGCCGGAATGGGCGGTGTAAGAATATCACTGGAGGGAGGAGGGGGGGGGGGAGGCAAGGAAAGTGAGACCCCTACATTTCCCCCCCCCCCCCCCCCCCCACCCAAAAAAAAAAAAAAAAAAAAAAAAAAGAAAAAAAAAAAAAAAACAAGAAAGGAATTTGATGAAAATCGACAGTCTAGTTCCAGTCTTTCAGAGTCTATATCACAGTAAACTCAGGGCTGGAACTGCCCAGGCCCGAACAATCCCACAATTAAATATATCTCTGATAGGGAATCGAACCTACGATCCCCCCAGCCAGCAAGCTGGCGACGCTTTCTGTTACACCACGGTGGCTGGACTTGACAAGGTTAAAACAAGACGATTCCGTTCAATCGATAACGACTGTCAAAGACCACCTACTTTCTTGGTATTTGAAGCAAAGGCAGTGTTTTTCAAGATTTCCCCAATGCGTGGGTAGCGTTTTAACTTAACCTTCTCCGAAACCTTTTTTTCGTCATACTGATACACTAATGAGGCAAATCAATCTGATTAGGTAACGGAAAGAATTTGTGAGAGTTTCGTCCCCCCCCCCCCCCCCCAAAAAAAAAAAAAAGAAAAAGAAAAAGAAAAAAAAAAGTTAATGAAAATTGAACCAACGGTCCTTCTCCGATTTGTCGCCGCATGTGGAACAATTTTGAAAGAGAGAGAGAGAGAGAGAGAGAGAGAGAGAGAGAGAGAGAGAGAGAGAGAGAGAGAAGGTGGGCTTTGGGGTGGGGTGGGAGGAGGGGGTGGGGGACGACGGAGTTGTCTAGCAAGTGAAACATACACAAAATTGGAAATGGAATATTTTTGCTTGTCCATTCATTTGTATCGAATATTACAAACGAGTGAATCTATCTATCTATCTATCTATCTATCTATCTATCTATCTATCTATCTATCTATCTATCTATCTATCCCTCTCCATTGCCTGACTGTCTGTCTGTCTGCCTATCTATCTATCTATCTATCTATCTATCTTTTCTCTTGCTGTCAATTTTTGTAAATTAGCCTTCCCCGCCCCTCTGTCTCTCTCTATCTTTTCTTACATTCAATCACGCACAGACAGCCTTCACACACACAGTCAGACAGACAGACAGACAGACATTCACACACACACACACACACACACACACACACACACACACACACACACACACACACACACACACACACACATTGGTATGGAAAGTCGGGTCTTCAGTTGAATATTCAGGCCAATACTTCAATGGCTAATTCAAGATCTCGATATTCATGATCGAAGTTACTGTTGATGGTCTCATCTCATCTCAACATACACCTGGTTTCTGAACAAACTAATTTGGTTCCCAACGCTCTGTTAAGAACTGTCAGTTGTTAAACTGTCCGACTACCCAGATCATAAATACGGCAGTTTCAGTTAACTGCTCGTCTTAGTTTCATATTTGCTTGTAGTGCTCCGTCTCGGTTATCTTTCGACTGTCGGTGTGACCACACAGCCTCATTCATTGGTCACTTGATTTTAAGACCGCTTTTGACCGTGTCAATGCAAGCGATAATTTTCATCTCAGAGACTGTAATTGGTGTATACGGAACGGTATTGATGTGGTTGTTTTCCTGTGTGTCTAAATGCAAGTTTCCAATATATTTTCATTGAAAAATGTGTCTTCTGCACTCTTTCCCTCTGCAGCTTTCCTCATGGTTCACCTCTCCGCCCTCTACTCTTCTCATGCACAAGACAGTCTATGATTTCATGATTCTCATATCAGTGTCAATGAATCATCATTCTTTGGCGACGATATTAAGATGTACAGTTAAGATTACTTATCCTGAATGATAATGAGTCTGTGATGGAGTCGCAAGAAACTAAGTATTGTGACATTTAAGATTCATGAGTGACACGTGCAATTGTGTTCTTCGACAGATTTACAAATGCTTTGTTTATCGTAGGTTCTTTGTATGCTTGTGTAAGTTCGTAGTCGCAGTCTTGTGAATATGGCTGTATGTGGGTTATAGCGAGGGAGGTGAAGTGAATGCAGAGAGAGAGAGAGAGAGAGAGAGAGAGAGAGAGAGAGAGAGAGAGAGAGAGAGAGAGAGAGAGAGAGAGAGAGAGAGAGAGGGACGGAAGAACGTTTTGTTCAAGCATAGAAATGTCTGTATGGCATGGACTTTATGTGCGATTATGTGCCTTCTTCATGGCGTGCTTCTTGCTGTTAATGTGCTCATGTTTTATTGTCGCTAAAACATATGTTAAAAAGTGGATTTTTATATATGAACATAAAAAATGAAATTTGAATCACCGAAACGCATGTTTAGCACGTTAAGTTTCATGTGTTCATGGAAAATAAACTTTCTGTCTTCAAGACAAATGTTACGCTTCTGAATATCATGTAATCATGAAGAATGCGATGATCTTTTCATATCATTGTATCTTGCCGCACGATGTACTTGAAGCGTGAGAGAAGGGAGAATAGCGGATTTATAGAGCAATAAATAGAAATCTTAGCCATCTGCTGCAATTTTACATGTGACCTCTTCAACGATCTCAGGTGACAAAGTCAAAGTGGGCCTGGGGTTGCAGGTTCGAATCTCTGCCAGACCGACACATGAGGATTTTTCCTTTGGAACTAACATCGGTTCTGACTCCATATCCCCCAAAGTCCTTCGAATGAGACCATAAACCTTCCGTGTTATGTGTGTGAACGCACGCATACATCTTGCACACATGTAAAATCCCATCGCATGAGAAACCAGTTTGGTCGTTGGTGTGGATGACACGTTACATTATGACATGTACCCTATATATGAAATCGACAGAATGATGAAAGAAAACTGAGTGGCTGCTAGTGACCGAATGATACTGGAAACGACTGAATGAAGCGCCAACAGGTAGCTCTTCAGTCGGTTCTACCCAGGTAGACCGCCCGATTGGTGCAAATGAGAACGTAAGCGTAGAGTACAGCCATGCCATGCAGTCTCAGACACGAATGGAAATCCGTAGCATCATCTTCATCAAACTCATTCTCATCGACAGCATGAAAAAGTCCCATGTTCAATGGCCCTACATACCCTGCTCTTGTAGTGACCTCAGTTTTGATGTCCTTTACACGTCTATGAAACTGGTTTAAACTCTAATCTTGTTGCAGAAGAATCCAAGCTAATCAGTTGTCTTGGAATACCAACAACAGTTGTAAATATCAAAATAATTTCGTCAGCAAACGCGCAAAACAAACATCCCCAAAAAGTCAAAAGTTATACCATGCCTTCAGTTTTGAATAATTTCCGAAGCCAGCTCATTTATGAAAACAAACAACAACAACAACAACACAACAAAAAAAAAAAAAAGAAAAAAGAAAAAAGAAAAAAAAAAACGGACTGCATGCGTCGCCTTGATTAACTCCTCTGGTACACATGAATAAATCTGATCATTTTGCTCAAGATCTGATCCTAGCTTTTACCTCACCATACGTAGTCCTTACACAACAGTACAGTTTACCTACAATCCCATTCTTAAAAAAAACATGCCATAACAGTATCCGTGAAAGTGAATCAAAGGCTTTTTCAAAATCCACAGAACACAATACACCTTTCTGATTGTTTACATATTGCTTCTCTGTGTGCGGCTAAAAGACTAAAGATGTGATCAATTGTGGAACAATCTTGCATGAATCCTGCTTGATGTTCTTCTGTCATATCATTGTGAGATATCCATGCATGTAATTGATGGCGGAGCTTTAGAGTTTACATCGTATATTGCACAAAGAAATACTCCTATGATTCTTTA
>JADBJO010000777.1:140000-150000 GCA_016801955.1 Conus betulinus | reverse complement strand
TTGGGAGTCGATGACGTTGTGACAGGGATCAGATTAGCGTTGAATGCTTGATTGTCGGTGACTTTGATGTTGAAGATCTGATCAGATGCGTTCCTTTTCAGCCTGGATCTTGGCTCATCTTCTGCAAGAATGTCTTGTGCCATTCCCTGTCTGCTCAAGAGGCATCTCATTACTAACTGAATTGATGACAATAATTATAATGACATTAAGTCGCCATTCTGAAGACTAGCACCCACAGCACCATTGAAGGTCTCGCGGAGGTTAAGAATGCAACAAACAGACGTTCGTGACCATGACCTATGATCACTGTATTTCCCAAGATGGGCAAACAATCCACTTTTGAGGACTTCGTTAGCGCTTCACCGTGTCACTGAAAAAAAGGATGCATAAAAGATAAAACCTCTCTCTGTTCCTGAGAATCATTACTCAATGCAAATCGCCTGAATCAGAACATCTCCATCTTCTTCATCTTCTTCCCGCGTTCTTTTAAAAACAGAAGACGGAGATGCCTAGAGTCTACTCATTGCATTATTGATCCAGATTTTCAAAACTAGCTCAATCTGACCTCGCAAAGGCGCAAGCAGGACAGCCAGCAAGCAAGCCAGGGACGATATCAACTAACCCAAACCCCCCACCCCCCCCCACCCCCGCCCCCTTCCCCCCAAACCAGCCCAGCCCCGCACACCGACACGCCATCTATCGTGCTGTGGGGGTACCTCACGGGAGACACCGTTGGCGAGGATATAGGGTTCAGCGATGAGGTAGGCGGACACGGGCACGGTGGTGATCATCAGGACCATGTTCAGCACGACCAGCATGGCGGTCATGGACGACAGCTTCTTGGCCTGGCCCACCTTGACCTTGGCGGCTGCTGTCCGCAAAGGTCACCGAGGACGAGGGATGCACGCGCCGCGCGCGCCCGTCGGCTAATGCAGACCTGCAAAAAAAAAAAAAAAAAAAAAAAAAAAAAAAAAAAAGAGAGGGGATTGAGGTAGTTTTCTGATTTCATACAATATCTTAAAGGTTTGAGAGTTTTGCAAGTGCAAGTGCACACACACACACACACACACACACACACACACACACACACACACACACACACACACACGGACGCACGCACGCACGCACGCATGCACGCACAGATACACAAACACACACACACACACACACACACACACACACACACACACACACACACACACACACACACGTACGTGCGCACAAACATGCCCACTACGAAACACGCGCGTGCACGCGCACACGGTGACTAAACACTACGAATATCAATAGCAGTGAAAGAAGAGTGCATTGACCCCACATACTGAGCCCACAGCAGACTAAGCGGAGGAATGACTTTAGCTAGGGACATATGAACAATTCAGTACAATGATACCACACATGCATCCACAGCGCGGGAAGAAAAGAAGGATTTACCAGGCCCCTAGGAGAAGTTCATTGCAGTGGCTCCCACACACAAGAGAAAGAGAAGTAAGGTTTACCAGGTTTCCAGGAATAATTCACACAGTGACTCCATATCGTACAGCGGTGAAGGCGGAAATTTTATCAGGCTCTCACGAACAATCACCACAGTGACCCCACACACTATATCCACAGACGAGAAGTACTTAACAGGTCCTCGAGAACGAATTACTGTGGTGACCTCACACACTCTACCCACAGTGAAAAAAAGAGGATAAGGATTTAACAGGTCACCAGGAACATCGCATTATAGTGACCCCCATACACTATATATCCACAGCGGAGAAGGCTGAAGACTTACCAGGCTTCCAGGAACAATCCACCACAGCGACTCCACACACTACACCCACACAGCATATAACGAAGAGAATCTATCAGGCCTTTAGGAAAAAATCTAGCAGAGTGATACCCCTCCTCCCCTCTACAAAAATCCATAGCGAAGGAAAAAGCCGACTTGCCAAACCCTAAGGAATGAACTGGTACAGTAACCACACACACTGTACTCACAGTGAAGAAAGAAGAGAATTATTCAACAGCCGTCCAGAAATATTTCACGATAGCGACACCACATTCTACGTAAGGAAGAAGACGGTTTACCTGCCTCAGTGGTCAAAGAATGAATACTTGTTAGTATTCTTCACTGGGGACATAAACTCACTGATCAAAGAATAATATCTACATTCTACAATGGGGACATAACCACATTTGTCAAAGAATGTCTGTCTATATTCTACCGTGTGGAGACAGCCTCACTGGTCAAAGAATACCTGTCTACGTTCTACCACTGGGTCACAACCTCAAACATCAAAGACTACCTGTGTACATTTCATCATTGGGGCACAACCCCACTGGTAAAAAACAAAAACAAAACTTGTCTACATTCTACAATGGAGGCACAGCCTCAATGGTCAAAGAACAACTGTCTACATTTTATCGTGGAGGCACAACCTCTTTGGTCAACGAATACCTGTCCACATTCTACCATTGGGGCATAACCTCACCTGTCAAAGAATATTCAACCACTGGGACACAACCTCAATGATCAAAGAATACCTGTTTACATATTACTTTGGGGGAAGCCCACTGGTCAAAGAATATCTATCTGGATTCTACTACTGGGGTACATCCTCACTGTTCACAGAATACCTGTCTATGATTTACGACGTGAAGGGGGCAGGGAGGAACCTCACTGGTAAAAAATAGCAGTCTAGATTCTATTTTGAGGCAAAGCCTCACTGATCAAAGAACGCGCGTCTACACTCCAACAACACTAGGGCAAAACCTAACTTTATGAAAGAAGGCCCACGTTCCAACAAGAACAACCCGCCTGGTGAAATACAGGCCTGCATTCTGGCAACCAAACTGACAAACGAACGCATCTCTACATTTTCAGAGCTAGGGGACGCTTAAATGGATCAGATGTAGAGAGCGTGTCTATATTTCTATGTCGCTCTGACCTTAATGACGATGGCGATGTTGGAGACGATGACGATGGAGAGGGGGATGAGGGAGTAGAGGCACAGGTCGATCCAGGGCCAGACCTTGAAGCCGAAGTGATGGTAGTCTGGGAAGATGAACGTGCATTCCTTGTGAAGAACCCACTTCCCTCTCTCTCTGCCCAAAGACAGATGTGAAGATTCATGGTAAAGTATTATGTTGTGTAGTGATGTGATGTGTATGTGACGTAATGTGATGTGATGTAATGTGAGGTTGTGTGTGTGTGTGTGTGTGTGTGTGTGTGTGTGTGTGTGTGTGTGTGTGTGTGTGTGTGTGTGTGTGTGTGTGTGTGTGTGTGTGTGTGTGTGTGTGTGTGTGTGTGTGTGTGTGTGTGTGTGTGTGTGTGTGTGTGTGTGTGTGTGTGTGTGTGTGTGTATTTGTATGTGTGTGTGTGTGTGTGTGTGTGTGTGTGTGTGTGTGTGTGTGTGTGTGTGTGTGTGTGTGTGTGTGTGTGTGTGTGTGTGTGTGTGTGTGTGTGTGTGTGTGTGTGTGTGTGTGTGTGTGTGTGTGTGTGTGTGTTTGTGTGCATGCGCGTGCTGTGTGTGTGTGTGTGTGTGTGTGTGTGTGTGTGTGTGTGTGTGTGTGTGTGTGTGTGTGTGTGTGTGTGTGTGTGTGTGTGTGTGTGTGTGTGTGTGTGTGTGTGTGTGTGTGTGTGTGTGTGTTTTCAGATCAGTTTTCTATTTCTATGTGACTGTTCTCCTAGCGATTATTGATATTGTTGAAATCCTTCTCGGAGTATGTGAAGTTTCGTCATTAGCAAACAATTCACATGCTGCGTTATGCCTTGAAATGTATACCGGGATGTCATTTATATAGATGGACAAAAGATGAGGGGGCCTGAACAAACCTTGTGGAACTCCTTTTCCGATTACTTTTTCAGCACAAGAGGATCAACTGAGTGACACACGTTGACATCTGTTTCTTAGAACTCAAACAAAGCTGTTGACTATGGACTTCTGGTACGCACACTGATCTTTACCAACAGAATTTTGTGGTCAACCGGATCAAAAGTTTTTTTCAAGGTCGTGAAATAATACACCAGTTTTCTGAGATGTATTTACAACAGATAGCCTTCTGTCCAAAAAAAATGTCAAAACTGTATTGTAGGAATGTCCAGGTTGAAAATCAGACTGCAACAGGTGGATACAGTTATATTTTTCCACGTAATTTTAGAATTTCTAATATGTATTTCGAAGGTTTAGGCATTACTGACCAAAGGTATACTGGTCTATAATTGTTAATGCCTGTGCGTTCTTTTGTTTTTAGGAGCATGTACTATCTTTGCTTCCTGTAATACAACTGGAGAGCATTTTTCTGAATGCACAAATTGTAGACATAAATTAGGCTTTCTACAATGTATAGTACCGATCGTCGTCTCAATACACTCAAGCTGATTTTGTCCGAGCCTGTTTTTGTGTGTGTGATTTTCATCTGATTTTAGTTTCCGAACTTCATGCACACCACGGAGGGAGGGTGGCATGATACTGAATGTTTGAACCCAGTCTGTACTTTGTTTTCATAACTTTATAAATGTGTCTGAAGTCTGAACAGCACGTGTCATCATGATTGTCTTGACAGGGGACTAATGTATCGACGACTAAGTAGTTGAAACTGTTCAGAGTTAGGTTTTGAGGTAGAACGGGAGAAACTTGGCGGGGTCCTTACTTACAGGCAGGTTGGCGGTTCACCCTATGGTAAATGTATCTCTTGTGGTTTTAATACCCCTGTCAAGAGAGAGAGAGAGAGAGAGAGAGAGAGAGAGAGAGAGAGAGAGAGAGAGAGAGAGAGAGAGAAATCGATAACGACAGACAAACAGACGTACAAAACACCAGACAGATCGGCAAAGACGGACAGATAAAGAGACAGATAGAGAGAGTCAGACAGACAGACAGACAGACAGTCACAACGCCGTCGCTACACCCAAAACTTACATGTTGTAGAAAAAACGGCGAACAGCCAAAATGAACCCTAGCAACATCCAAACTCACCTGCGATAAACATTGCCAAGGCCGTACAAGAAATGCGAGTTGATGGCCAGCATGACGACCACGATGACGCCGATGGTGATGAATGACGTCATCATGGTGCAATGCTTCTTCACACGGTGGGGCAGGTAGACGGACACAAGACGCTCGAAGGTCAAGGCCACCAGCACCCACACGCTGATGTCGAGGCTGGCGTAGACCAACCAGGTGTGAACCTAGAAGAGAAGAGGTATGTTGAGCGTTTCATGACGTCAGCAGTTCTGGAATGCTGGTATTACCTGGCAGTTAGTAATGCATCTCACCTCGTCATTTCTGGAGCAAAACTCTCACGATTCTATCCTAAATCAAGCAAAACGAGAGAAAAAAAACACACCCAGAGGCGCCAGTGGGACCCAGAGAAGTACTATCATCAGCTTCCATCCAACCAGCTGTGAGTAATCCTGTACCACCGTTGAAGCCTACGCTGTGTTGACATAGGATGCCGGCACGCACCAGGGCATTCCATTAAGAAGTCAAGGGATGAAACTGCTTCTGGCAGATACCTTTGCATGACCACCAGTCGCGGACACTTCATGGAAACGTCCCTATGGGTGTACCAGCTCGTATTCCATGACTGTGGTAGTTCAAAGCCTATAATGTTTTCGAATTCGTCTCGCCATCAAGAACTCTCAGTTACACAGTTCATGGTTTGAGGGAAACTAGTACTGCTGGACAAGAACAACTCCGTGAAAACACAATATCAGATTCCTGCATGCACAGGTATAGTCCATCTTCCAGTATGCATGCAAGACATAGAGCCCCATAGCGGGTCTGGAAAGAAGAATCCATACCTAGGAAATGAGGTGTCACCGCAAGACACAAGACATCATATGACCAATGAACTGGTGCGTCAAAACCATTAAGCAGCACATCAGATCGTATAAAGACATCAGTTAAGACAAGAGAACTACGTTGGCATAACCACCAAAGAAGAGTCGATGGCTTTGCTGAAACAAATCCTTCCCTGGGAACCTGGGAAATGTTGAAGGAAGAAGAAAGAGGGGACTAGACATCATGGCAGACTGGACAGAGAAGGGAAAGAAAGCATTTGCTGTGATCCAAGCTACGGCACAACTGAGAGAACTGGAGGAAACTGTCGAAAAGTCCTTCTGTTTGGTGCCCCAGTGACTTTTCATGGAAGAGAAGAAGAAGAAGAAGAAGAAGAAGAAGAAGAAGAGATGATGATGATGATGAAGGTCTGAGTTTGTGCAGAGAGGCACCATCCACACCCAGCCTGGCGTTATCCCTCATTGTCACACTGACTATGAGGGAGTTAACATTTTTTTTTTTTTACTCTTGCAAATGCCAGAATTTTGTTGCGCTTCAAAATTCAATGGAAGGAAACGTGGTTGATCACCTACTTACTTCTTCTGCACACTGAACATTAAACCCTTTGAGTTTCAAAGTTCTTTTAGTGTTGAGAACTAATTCGATCAGGCTCGACGAAACTTGTCAGTTGGGATCATTGAAATTTTGGCACAGTAAAAATTGCTCTCTACGGCGAGAACCAGTCACCACAACCACAACACGTATGTATCCAATGTTGCATTTAGTTTAAAAAATAGGCCTGGTTAAGTTTTTTTTTTTCATTTTCATTGTTATAGGCATACATGTTTTTAACCGAGCAGAATTCGTTTTCGTTTTATTTGGACAGTTTTTCATTCGAAAGGTACTGACGACGGTCTGATGAATGGTGGTTATTGAAAGAATGGCTTAGCAGGTAGCGTCCGGCATACGCAGGATTAGGACAGGTACCACTGCACGTCAATGGAATGACCCAGCAGCAGTGCAGTGTCTCCTCTGGTGTGTTGCCCTGTGACGACCTATTCATATTGCTTCTCATGACTAGGGTGCTGAGGGTGTCACAAGATGTATCGTCAAGGTGTAGCTATGCACAGGAAGGCAGGGAGGAGCGATATGAGAGTAATACCACTAGGGGGGGGGGTGGGGATAGAGGGGTGGCAATGGGGTGGGAGTTGGGGACAGAAGATATGGAGGTGTCCTACCCTAACACAAAATTCTCTACATGATTTACAAAACAACGGAATGAAAGCGTGGAGGAAAGAAAAAGGACACACACGAAGGTGCCAGTAGGACCCCAGAGAAGTACGTTCCCAACTGCCGAACCAACCAGCCGGGAGCAATCCTATACCTCCCTTGGACGCCTGCTCTGTGTTGACACAGGTGCAGGCACGGACAGGCATTCATTAAGTCATCCACACAACCTACAACAAAGCAAAACAACGCAATAAAAGTGTGGACGTTAGGGCAAACTCATCGTGACATCCCCACTCATCCCCCTCCCCCCTTTCCTCCTCTCTCCAGTCCCCCCCCCCCCCCCCCCCCCCCTACCCTCAAAATTCGCCCTCACCCACGAACCAGCCCCTGGACTCACCCGACAAGAGGCGCGGCCCAGACTGCGGACGTCCACGTGGAAGAACTCTCGCACCCAGTGTCTGAGCAGTCCCGTGTAGAGCACGACCAGGTCCACCACGCCGGCCAGGACGATGAGGTAGATGGCGGCGTTGGACTGCCTCATGGCCTTGCGGGACAGCACCAGGATGGACATGAGGTTGCCCAGGGTGCCCACGACCAGCAGGATGGGCGGACACACGCGCCAGATCTGACTGGCCAGGTCCTTGTAGTGCTGAGACAGGTCCGGCTCCACCACCGTGTCCAGGACCTTCACCGCCGCCAAGTGGGTGGGTGAGTGAGTTGTGTGGTCTTCGGTGCTGTTGTTTGTCCCGTCATGATTAGCCTGTGTGGAAAACACACTCACACACACACACACACACACACACACACACACACACACACACACACACACACACACACACACACACACACATTTCAGGAAACATTTCTAAAAAAAACATGCACAAATCAAGTTTTAAAACGAAGTGACTGAGGGCGGGAAATGAAATAAAATTTAGAAAGCCAGGGGGATTAATTACCCCAAGGACATAAGACAAACGAAATACAGGACAAAACACAATGCATTTTGACTTCTTGGGTCTTCTTCAGCCAAAAGCAAATAACATTTAGGACAGTGAAACACTGTTTTTACCTAAAGAAGACCAAGAGGTCGAAATGCCCTGTGTTTTGTCCTCTACGTTGTTTGTCTATGTCCTTGGCGGTAACTACCCCCCTGAATTTCGCACAAATGAAGTTCACGATTTTTGCGACGCCCTACGTATGCTGAATCAGAACAAGGCTTCACTGAAACCACCGAAAGAACTCGGCAGCACAACAGTGTCTCCTCTCATAAGTTGCCTCATGGCACACAGCTTTATTTTTCAGTCCCATTCGAGACACTAAGTGAAAGGGCCGGACGAACAAGGCTTACACATTTCTTATCAAACATTTTTGTTGTTGTAGTCCAAGCAGAGGCATGTATCAAACTTGTGTACTAGTTAACTAGGGAAAATTAACTTCCCAGAAAATGAGACGTCATTTTTTGCACAATTGCGTGTGTTGTCATTGTTTGAATATCACCTGACCACTTGTGTACAAGCTTTCATGCCGTATCTACATTATCTACAGGAAAATGAACCTAGTCGAGTTTTGTGTGTTAAAAGAATTGTCGGGAATTCGCCTATTCAGTCATCTCAACAGTACAGGTATATTACATTTTTTCATGACAACGACTAATTATCAGACTAACAGCCCCACTTGTAATGACCGCTGAGCAATGCTGAACACATTGTTGCCAGACCGGCTTTACACAGATGGCATTCAGTTCGCCGGAGTACAGCGCAGTTAGCTGGCTGGTGGGGAGCGGCCTGCAGAAACACCCCTTTCCCCGACCTGCATTCACAGCTTGGTCTCTGCAGCTACCAGCGAGCTGTAAACTCCCCTTCCTCTCAAAACTAAGTGGCTTGCTCTGAACAGCTGTGGGCACCTGGATACGCATTAAGTTCCAAACCGGAGTGACTAATGGCGGAAAACAAAGCAAAATTTAGAAAGAGAAGTGGTTAGCTAGCGCCAAGGACATAGACAAACAAAGTACAGGAAAAGACACGATGCATTTCGACCTCTTGGGTCTTCTTCAGGCAAAAACAAATAACATATAGGACAGCGAAAACGAAGAATGAGAAACCACTTTATCTGGTCACGTTGGAGCAAAAACCGGTAAAAATCCGGTTTTTACTGGTTTGCTCCAACATGACCAGATGAGTGGTTTCTCGTTCTCTGTTTTTCTTTTTGTTTTTGTTTTTTTTTTGCCGGAAGAAGACCCAAGAGGTCGAAAATGCATTGCGTCTTTGTCCTGTACCTTGTTTGTCTATGTCCCTGGCGGTAACTAACCCCTTCTCTTTCTAAGTTTTGCTTCGACACTGATTGTTTCCTGAGGCGCAAGAGCTTCGACACGCCAACATTAGCTGTATTGTGCATCGGAAAGTGGGATGGTGGGGGGGGTGGGGGGGGGGTGCGTGGGTTGGGGTGGAGCCGTAATTAGCGACGTGAGAATGATGCTTTTGAGCAAACGCAGCAGATGAGATATACATGGGCGATCTAGTTGCAAAGTGAGGCGACTGCAGGCGGAAATCTGAACACATTTGAAAAGTTATATCCACGCCTTTCTTGCGCCCGAACTGGATGAGGATAAGTGATTGCTCGTTCATTTTCGTTGTCTTGAGTGTTGTGTCTCTTGCCTGAAGAAGACCAAACAATGTCGAAACGCGTCGTGTGTTGTCTTGTGATTCGTTTGTCTACGTTCTTTAGCGGTGCTTTATCAATAACTTTTCAAAACAATGGGCGAAATAAATAGGCGGTTATCCAAATAAATGCATTAATTCGTAAATAAACAAATAAATTGATAAATAAATAAATGAATTGATGAACATTTATATAAATAAGCGAATAAATGAATGAATAAATAGATAAATAAGTAAATAAATGAGTAAATAAATAGATAAACGAGTAAATCAAAACCCGAAAGGTAGTGCAGACGGGGACGTCACACACCGCAGGACAATGACTAATACACATGGTATCAGTAA
>JADBJO010000777.1:125000-130000 GCA_016801955.1 Conus betulinus | reverse complement strand
TGCCCTCTGTCGCCCTCAAGCAAACTGCCCCTCCTTTTGACCCCCGCCCTGCCCCCCCCCCCCCCCCCCCCCACATCTCTGTCGCCTCAAGCAAACTGCCCCTCCTTTTGACCCCCCCCTGCCCTGCCCCCCTCCCCCCCCCCCCCCCCCCCCCACATCTCTGTCGCCTCAAGCAAACTGCCCCTCCTTTTGACCCCCGCCCTGCCCCCCCCCCCCCCCCCACATCTCTCTGTGTCGCCTCAAGCAAACTGCCCCCCTCCTTTTGACCCCCGCCCCGCCCTGCCCCCCCCCCCCCCCCCCCCACATCTCTGTCGCCTCAAGCAAACTGCCCCTCCCTTTTGACCCCCGCCCTGCCCCCCCCCCCCCCCCCCCCCACATCTCTGTCGCCTCAAGCAAACTGCCCCCCCCTGCCCCCCCCCTGCCCCCCCCCCCCCCCCATCTCTGTCCCCCTCACAAACTGCCCCTCTGTCGCCTCAAGCAAACTGCCCCCCCTTTCTGTCGCCCAAGCAAACGCCCTCCTTTTGACCCCCCCTGCCCCCCCCACCCCCCCCCCCTGTCGCCTCAAGCAAACTGCCCCTCCTTTTGACCCCCGCCCTGCCCCCCCCCCCTACCACATCTCTGTCGCCTCAAGCAAACACACACACTAAAATGGTAAACGAAGGTGGTTGTAACTATACATTGAGCTGGATGATGATGATGATGATGATGATGATGACAATGATGATGGTGATGATGATGATGATGATGATGATGATGATGATGATGAGAACATGATCATGATGATTATGATCATGATGATGGTGATGACGCAGATAACAATGGTGATAGTGGTGGTGGTGGTGATAGCAGTAGCGGTGATGTCTGTGAAATAAGCGCAAAAAAAAAAAAAAAAAAAAAAAAAAAAAAGAAAAAGAAGAAAAACATTCTGATCGACCAGGAAGTTATGAAAAATAATCACACTGAAAAAGACATGCATTGTGGCGAGTGCTAAATTATGGCAGTTTTCTGGAATTACCCGCAATAGCTGGCAGAGTCCGCGTAAAACACTGGGTAGCGGCCTTGCCCGTATGACTGCTTCTGTTGGCTGTCTAAGGTATCAGTTGTCATACCTCCCACCCTTCTCGTCCTCTCTCTCTCTCCTCTCTCTCTCTCTCCTCTCTCTCTCTCTCTCTCTCTCTCTCTCTCTCTCTCTCTCTTCTCTCCTCCCTCTCTCTCTCTCCTCCTCCTCTCTCTCCCTCCTCTCTCTCTTCTCTCGCATCTCTCTCTCTCTCTCCTCTCTCTCTCTCTCTCCCTCCCTCCTCTCTCTCTCTCTCTTGGACAATAAGGTATTGAGGAGCATAAAACAATGATAAGATCAACAGAAGGGGAAGAAAGAAAGAAAAAAGAAAACACAGAAAAAAAGAAAACAGGGAAAAAGCGAAGAGAGGACAGAAAGAAGAAAAAGAAAGAAATAAAAAATTTAAAAAAAAAGTAAGAAAAAAGATAGAATAAGAGAAAGATAGGAAAGAAAGAAAAGGCGTAAAAAAATAAAGAAATTAAAAAAAGAAAGCAGGAAAAAAAGAAAGAAAGAAGAAAGAAGAAGGAAAGAAATAAAGAAGGAAAAAGGAAAAGGAAGGGGAGATAAAAGGTGGAAAAGGGAGGGAAAAGATGAAGAAATGACAGAAGGAAGAGAAACCAACAATTGATTCGATACGGATAGGATCACAGACAGACAGGCAGACAGACAGAGAGAAAGGGCTTAGTAGCATATCTATGCAGCACACACACACACACACACACACACACAACACACACACACACACACACACACACACGCACACACATGCACGCACAACGCGCGCGCACACACACACACACACACACACACACACACACCACACACACACACACACACACACACAAACCACACACACACACTGGAATAGATACGAGTGCCTGTGGCGCCAGACCTTATTTTTACTCTTACGACAAAAAAAAAAACAAAAAATTCAAGAAATTTTCATCAGTCAGTGGCTTATGACATCTGCATATTGATGAATTTAGGACGAACCCATGAAAAAAAAAACGAAATGCCTGCTCTAAAGGAACCTTATTCTTACCCTTCTAAAGAAAATGTTTCAAACTTATTCCTCAAAAGTTGAAAATCTTCATTCCACGTGAAATTTGACTCCATCAGGTCCAAAGAAAAAAACTAAATATTTTCAAAAATAGATGAAAAAAAGAAATAAAAGTCTCAGTCAAAAAAGCATTAAATATGACTCTCCTCCCCCCCCCTCCTCTCCCTCCCATCCCCCCCCCTCTCTCTTTCTCTTCTAACTGAAAAAAAAAAGAAGAAGTCTAAAAGAGACAAAGATTTTTGAACAATAAACTGACTCAACAAGAATTTCATTGAGTGGCATCAAGTGTAACTCTCCTCCCCCTCCCCCCCCCCACCCCTCCCCTCCCCCTCTCTCTCTCTCTTTCTCTCAACTGAAAAGAAGAGTTCGACAGTTTTTAACAAAATAAGAACAGAAAGACAGAAAAAGCTAACAGTCCGAGGAAAAAGAAGCACAGAAACAATAAGGGAAGGACAGAAGAAAAGAAGACGTGGAAAGCATACTGAAAAGGATGGAAGGAGGCAGAGAAGGAAGAGGAAGCAAAGATAGCTGGGTGTAATCAAACGACATAACCGTGAAATACTGAAGAACAAAGAAACATAACTAAAAAGAAAAGGAAAGAAGCGAATAAGGAAAGGAAGACAGATGGAGAAAAAAAAAAAGACAAATAAAAGGATAGTGGTGAGGATGTCAGGAACTGGAAGGAAATGACGAAAGAAGAGGAGGAGAAAAAGGGAGCGAGGCGGTGGCTGTACTCAAGTGCCACAGATCAACAACGTCTTATTACCAAAGTTTTCCACAAAAGGACGAATCAAACGAAAGGTCACAATCGCTGATACAACAATGAAGCATCCCACCTTCGCCAAGCATCAGACAACGCAAGTGGCAAGCTCTGTTCACATGCCAAATAATGCAAACTGTTTTTCGTGGGTTGCAAAGTGAGGCGGCTGTTGGCGGAAATCGAACAAATCTTAAAAGGTGTATGCAAAAATTCCGCCAAACATGAACAAATGAATCACAAGACAAAAAAAAAAACACGACGCGTTTCGGCCTCTTAGCCTTCTTCAGGCAAGAGAAACAACACTCAGGACAACGAAAATCAGTGGCTGCTCGTTCTGCATTTTCGTTGTCCTAAATGTTGTTTACCTTGCCTGAAAAGATCAAGGAGGTCGAAACGCGTTGCGTTTTGTCTTGTGATTCGCTTGTTTGGCGGAGCTATCACATACACTTTTAAGATTTTTTTTTTTTTTTTTTTCTGTTTTTCTTTGAGTTCCTGAACGCCCCTCATTCCGACACCCCCCATGACTCCCAGGATTCCCCCCCCCCCCCCCCCCCCCCCCCCCCCCCTCCCCTTCTCGGTTAAGCATGAATCAATGAAATGTGCGTCCATCTGCATATTGAGGTCATGACGAATAATACATTCTGGTTATCCGGCTATTTCTGTTTTTGATATTTCCGCAAGAAGTCTGCCAAAAACATGAACAATAATCAAATAATAAAAACATTTGCGGGAGGTTCTCTCTTCCATTTTCACACAGAAGTCACGACAGAATATTATATGCGATTCCGATCTCGTTCAAAACGATAGATTTTTTTTTTTCTTATGATTCCATGTACAATGAACACATAGAGCCATCTCAGTCTTACATTTTGTGTTCTCCGTACTTCTCTCTCTTACCACGGAACATCTGATCTCAGTTTCATTTTTCGAACTATTGATGTTCGGGCTTTAACCAAGTACTGTCTAGTTCCAAGGTATTGTTGTAAGGTCTACACCGCCTTGATACTACGTATGTTATTTCACTGCCAGAGTACTATTTCGTTCAAGGCTAGGTGGTGTATATATCAAGTTTGATTTCGGAGTACACTTTATGACAGTCATGAAGCAGCCATCAAAAAAAGAAAAACTCAAGTAAGCAATTCTTTGTGTTGAAATTCTTTAATGTAAGAAATATCCCATTCAACGTTCAAGGAGTCTGCAATGAAATAAAGAATGCATGGATGAAAATTTCACCCTTAAATGCACAATCTCCAATTCTGAACTTTTTATTATGAAATGCTCGTTATGGCAAGAAGATTCTCGGTTCCTATGAAAGCAGAGTTCATTGTATGCCGTAAAATATAGTTCCAAATCAGAATATAATTAACTTAATGTCAAGCGTAACCTGAACCATAGTTTTTAATTTCAGTGTTAAAGGGTACAGCTTCAAGGCAATTAACCAATGTTCCTCCATTCGTATCTTACTATTTCAAACTTTTGTTTGCACCCCCTCCTGCTTGTTTGAGAGCTGGAAAGCATTTTCAATGCCTCGCATTTGACACTTCAGTCCTTAATACTTTCTGATGCACGTCTGTTAACTAATCTTGCACTATAGACTTTAATGAAAAAAAAAAAAAAACAAACAACAAACAACAACAACAATAACAACGCGCACACACACACACACACACACACACACACACACACACACACACACACACACACACACACACACACACACACACACACACACACACACACACACTCAACGAGATACAAACACAAAAGAGTGGGAATGGGGGTCGGGTGGGGTAGGAAAGAATCCAATCCTGGAACCGTCTATCTTGAAAGCTCATATGGTACTCTTATAAAAATACCAACAACATCAACAACAACTGAAAAGCTATTTTTTTTTTTTTCACAACAACATCGATCCCCACATTCTAGTGCGTCATCAGCGAGTCGACAAAGGGCCTCTTAATGAAAGAACTTCGTGGAGTAGGGACGCCGGATGAAATGTGAATGAGCTTTGACTAGGATCATTAGGAGCTCATTTTCATCCTGCACAGGCCTACTGCTTCTCCTTGACATTTCTTCGTGACAGACAGATTAGCACTCAGGCAGTCAGATGGATAACGTACTGG
>JADBJO010000777.1:112500-117500 GCA_016801955.1 Conus betulinus | reverse complement strand
CACACACACACACAGAGTTACGGAGAGGGATTAAGCGGTGATTCGTAATACTGTAGTTAACTGACGTTAATGATGATTGGTGCGCACAGGTCCCGGAAAAAGAGAAACATTCTTGCACACGGTTGATAGAGAGGCAAACAGTGGGATTTTTCTTCCCTGACCGGCTCCTACCCAGAGTTGAGTTTGCGACGGGCTCCGTTGGGAAGACTAGAATACACAGTCGAATTTCATCCACTAAAATTAATGCGTCTCTGAGAGTATTGCTCAAATTTCCTGACCAACACTGCAAGTATCTGTATCTGTCGGGCCTGGTTGACACCGGCATACATTATGAAACTAAGCATAGAGTACACCCCTGTCATGCAGTCTCAGACCGGAATGAAAATCCGTAGCATCATATTCATCACCTTCATTCTCATCGATCAGCATGAAAAAAACTCAAATTCTGTTGCCCTCTCATTGTGACCTCAGTTACGATGTCATCACCGCGTCTATAACCTTGGTTGGATTCATTCGGGGTCACCGGTATCGGCACATTCATGAAGGCTGTCGTTGGACAGACGTGGTGGCGCCCCTCCGGAGGGAAAGCTCACTCACGCTGGCTCCGCGACTAAGCAATCATGGGGTCGTCATCACGGGCTTAGTAGGTGCATGGTGTCCTGCGTACGTTGGATCAGAACAGGCACCACGGAAACACCACCGAAGTGACTCGGCAGCAGTGCAGTGTCTCCTCCGGTGGGTTGCTTCTTGACCACTTGACATTGGCTGCTCCCTGTGGATTTCCGGTGTTGAGGCTGCGGCGGAAAGTGTCGGGCTGTGGCTGTGGTCGGAGGCTCGGAATGAGCGGCGTAGGTGAATTGCCACTGAGCTGGCACAGAAGATGGGACAGAAAAAAAAAAAACAAGAGAGAAAGAAAGAAACAAAAATATAATCAACGATGATGAAAAATGCACGCCTTGTCAGAAGGTTTATGACGGCAGGTACAGGCTGAGTGCATTTGAGACACTGGGTGGTGACCTTGGCTTGTTGCTGTTTCCAATGGCACTCTAGGGGGAGTGGGCGTCCTATGTCCTGGTGACAGTCTCTCTCTCTCTGTCTCTCTCTGTCTCTTTCTCTCCCCCTCTCTGTCTCTGTCTCTCTCTCTCTCTCTGACTCTCTCTGTCCCTTTCTCCCCCCCTCTCTGTCTCTCTGTCTCTCTCTCTGACTCTCTCTCTCTCTCTTTGTCTCTATGTCTTTCTTTCTGTCTCTGTCTGTCTGTCTGGCTCTGACTACCCCTCTCTGTCTCTGTCTTTCTCTCTCTGTCTCTGTCTGTCTGTGCGTCTGTCTGTCTTGCCTTGCTGCTGTTTCCAATGGCACTCTTGGGGGAATGGTTGTCCTACATCCTGTTGACTTTCTTTCTTTCTTTCTCTGTCTGTGAGTGTAATGACAACGAAACTGTAATTAAAAGTGAATTCCTCCTCCCCCCCCCCCCCCCCCCCCCCCCCCCCCCCCCGCGCACGCGTTCCTACGAGTACATGCGAGTGCACTCACACACACACGAAAACCCCACACGCAATTATGACAGTGGCGCAGGCAATGTTAGGCAGCTGCCCAAGATCAGTTCAGTTCAGCGGTTTATTTAATGTCTTTTCATCGCCAGATGATATTAGACACTGTGATATTAAAAAAAAAAAAAAAAAAAAAAAAAGAAAAAAAAAAAATCCACTCTGAACTTATCATCCACATTAGTACTTTCAAACCCACATCCGATATAAGCGTATTGACATGAGTGAAATACCCTAGCGGTACACAAAATTGTTGATCTTTATATAAAAGTTTTGCAACCTGTGACTGCGAAATAACCATAGCAATTTCAGCAACATATGAACCATATAAGACAGTATTGACATTATCAAAGTTATTCATCTGAATACCTTTCTCCTCATAGAGTGGGGTCAACACTGAGCATTCAAACAAAAGATGATGTACAGAAATGTTTTCTCTGCATACACAAGAAACACCATGAGAATATTTAGTGTTCCAAGTATTCAGCCTTAATTTATGAATTAATCTAACAATGTGTCTTGGGCACGACGGTAAAGTAGCCATTTTTTTTACTAGAATTCCGCTTATGCATGCATTTTTCCATAATTTGGATTAGTTCACAAGAGGATAGATCTAAGGGATTGTTCAGCTGATTTTCCGTCTTTCTATTTGCTCCTTCTTTTGCAAGACTGTCTGCTAGTTCATTCCACCAGTGCCCAAGAATTGACCAGCTCGTCGGGTTAATGCGCAGATCAAACCTCTGATACAACGTGTGTCCACGAGACCCTCCTTTTAAACCCTTTCATCTTAGTTATCATCTTAGGATTATATCAACTGTAAATTCTGCGCATTGTGGTTTTGTAGCTTAGCAGATGTGGTGTAGCGTACGTGGACTAGTCCGCACACAGTGACACTTCCTTGATGAAAATGGAACTGAAACTAGATTTCCAACAGACGCGAAAAACATGAGACAGCTACCAGTCAGTAACGTTGAAAAACAAGATGCAAAGCATATAAACGTACTCCCAGTTTATGTTCCTGAAAAACGTCAAAATCGAACATGCATCATCATGTATATGACGTCACAAGCAAACATGCGTCATAATGTATTTCGTCACTGAGATATTCCATAAAGCATAAAACCGTTTTGGGCCATTACAGCCGTTAGTAACGGCTATTCTGGTAAAATAAAACATCGGGCATCATCCGTGACCCACAATGAATATACCTACAAATTTCAGAAAGATCGGCCTAGAATTTGACCACGGGCAGACAAACAGACAGACAGACAGCATTTCTTTGTTCCCATTGTAAAGTACTCGCTGTTTTATAAAAACTGGGAGTACAACAAGAGCGATAAAGCAAACAAGTTAAAGTGACCTGAAACATTCTTCTTACAGATCCCCGTCAACGACACTGGACTGGCTTCACACTCAGCAGCTGCCTAAGAGCATCTGAGAATCGGGAGGAGTGGAGGAAGCTGGTTGCAAAGTTCCCAGTGCCGCCCCAACGATCTTGCAAGACTCCGAGATACGTGAAGGTTGAACGTGAAGGTCAACGCAACATTCGGTGATTGAGTGGACGGTCCAGTGTGTGGTACGTATAAGAAGAATCCAACTCTTTTCACACTTCAGTGAGATGGATGCTGAGTGAGTGTCAGCAGACAAGTCTTGGTCCTGGTCTCTCTCTGTAAATCGGTACGGACAGACTAAAAGATCGAGCGTAGTAACAAGCTCCAAGTCTGTGCTCATGGTAGACCATTTACAAACCAGTCTTAAGCAACCATCGCAATGGTCCCCAGACAAGAACGTGTCTCTGAGCACGTACACTTTCCATTTTCTCTCTACTTCTCTCTCATTCTCTCAACTATTTATAGATCATGAAATTATAAACCTTAAGAAACACAGATGGTTTAAACCAATAAACACTCATGATGTATTCTGAGAGGATGTTCGAGAATCCTGACCTAGCACGTGCGGTCAATCAAAAGGCACGGAACTCGCCAGAGGGATCGAGTGCCATCACGTGTTATAACCAATCAAATGCTCGGAACATTCAAGAATCAGTCTCTAGAAGCCTCTAGCACTTCTTGCCGTATTCTGGTATTTTGGAGAGACCTCCGAAAGCATTACGCAATTTGTGCAGACGTCGTAAATAAACGTTGTACAAAACGAAACCCAAGAGATTTAGATCTTTATCGACTGATAATGGTCATGAATAAACTGAATTTTTTTTTTTAATGTAAAACACACTCAGACAGACAGACACACATGCACGCACGCACGCACACACACACATACACGCACACTCATATACACACACGCACACACACACACACACACACACACACACACACACACACACACACACACACACACACACACACACACACACACACACACACACACACACACAGGGGGACACACACACGCACGCACACACACACACACTCACACACACTCACACGCACACGCACACGAGCGCGCGCGCACGCACGCACACACGCACACATGCAAGCAAGCACACACACACACACACACACACACACACACACACACACACACACACACACACACACACACGTTAAACAAGGTCACAACTTTCATTTTTTTTTTTGTTACTTTTCTTGGTATATGGCATTGTGCCAGAATAATTTCATCCTGTAATAAATTACACGAAGATAAGTAACTGCAAACAATTCAAGTGCCGGAAATCAAAGCAAAGCAAAGCAAGACAAAGCAAAACGAAACGAAACAAAGCAAAGCTGTGTTGAAGTTGAGCGTCACCAGTCAGTGTGTCTGTCCCCTGACTCCCTCTCATAGGTCAAATGGGGTCACAGTCCGACCGGTAACGACTAAACAGTGAGAAACGGGCTAACATAACAGAGAAACCAAACGGGCAGGCAAAAAATGCCTGACAAGTACCCAGCTAAATGAAAGATAAGGATTTTTTTTTTTTTTTTTTTTTTGTTTTGCGAAAGCCATGACAAATTCATTGTTTAATCATACCAGTATCATATAGCTTTGACATTACTACGTTTGCAGACAGGTCTACAGGCAGACAGACAGACAGACAGACAGACAGACAGTAAGACGGCAGGACAACGAACAGAGAGCACGAAGAGGAGGCACAGCTACACACACAGGTAAAACTAGGTGTGACCAAACAACGCAGCCCAGCAGCGTGAAATGACTGACGTTTTCCCCCACAAAGCGCCAAAGCAAACAAAACTGCGCCGCATAAAAACGTACGCTGGCTCATCAACCAACTTAATCAAATCCGTTCTCTTGGAATATGGTCATCGAACGAATCACGTTGGGGCACTGAGTCTGAGAGCAATGGAAACATGGAGTCTGTAATTAATGTACGCAAACACCAAAGTGTGAATAGTTTTCAACACTCAGATTTGTCCTTCTGTTAAAAAAGAATGGTTGTGTACCTACATTTCTGTGACGAGAAGAAAACCGACAGATGCA
>JADBJO010000777.1:105000-107500 GCA_016801955.1 Conus betulinus | reverse complement strand
CATACAACATTACAGAATGAAACACAATATCACATAATGAAATACACAACATCACATGATAAAACAGTCAGCATTACGTAGTGGAACACAAAGCATCACATGATGAAACACACAACATCAAATAATGAAACACACAACACCACATAATGAAGCACACTACATCACATAATGATACACACACATCACATAATGATACACAAAAAATCACATAATGATACACACAACTTCACATAATAAAATACGAAGCATCGCGTAATGATTACACATCACACATTGAAACATGCAACATCACATAATGAAACACGACGCATCACGTAATGATACACACAACATCACATAATGAAACACACAACATCACATAATGAAACACACACACATCACGTAACGAAATACACAACATCGCATAATGAAACACACAACATCACATAATGAAACACGAAGCATCTCGTAGTGATGCACACAACATCACATAATGAAACACACAACATCACATAATGAAACACACAACATCACATAATGAAACACACAACATCACATAACGAAACACACAACATCACATAATGAAACACACAACATCACATAATGAAACACGAAGCATCACGTAGTGATACACACAAACATCACATAATGAAACACACACATCACATAATGAAACACACAACATCACATAATGAAACACACACACACAACATCACGTAACGAAACACACACAACATCACATAATGAAACACACAACATCACATAATGAAACACGAAGCATCACGTAGTGATACACACAACATCACATAATGAAACACACAACATCACACATAATGAAACACACAACATCACGTAACGAAAAATACACAACATCACATAATGAAACACACAACACATTACATAATGATACACACAACATCACGTAACGAAATACACAACATCATATCATGAACACACACAGCATCACATAATGAAACGCACAACATCACATAATGAAACACACAACATCACGTAACGAAATACACAACATCACATAATGAAACACACAACATTACATAATGATACACACAACATCACGTAACGAAATACACAACATCATATAATGAAACACACAACATCACATAATGAACACAAAGCATCACATAATGAAACACACATCACATAATGAAACACACAACATCAGATAATGAAACACACGTCACATAATGATACACACAGCATCACATAATGAAACACACAACATCACATAATGAAACACGCAACGATGCATCAAGTAATGATACACACAGCATCACATAATGAAACACACAACATCACATAATGAAACACACATCATCACATAATGACACACACAACATCACATAATGAAACACGCAACGATGCATCAAGTAATGATACACACAGCATCACATAATGAAACACACAGCATCACATAATGAAACACACAACATCACATAATGAAACACACAACACCACATAATGAAACTCACAACATCACATAATGAAACACACACAACATCACATAATGAAGCACACAACATCATACCTAGCAACCCAGGACACCTCAGACAACAATACATGAAATCACACACTGCAGCACGACACCAAGTCATCATCACCAGCATTCTCCTCCTCCTCTTCATTCTCCTCGTCTCTAACGTGCATTTAAGTACGGCGGTAGCACTATTAAACACAAATCGAAGACATGTGGAATACAAAATAAAACAAAGCACCTGAAAATCACTCTCGAGCAAAACCAAATCCAGAAAAAACATGTATTCAAATGCAGTTAACAAATCCATGGTCATTAGGTCATGAAAAAACGTAAACGCCTATAACCCCTCCCACAGACAAAAGAAAGAGAAACCCACACACCTATAACCACCTGGATGCACCGTATGCATAGACACAAGAGCAAAAAACAAAACAAAAACAAAACAAAAAAAAAAAACAGACACCATTTTTTTTTATCTTAGTTTACATGTAAAAATGTTGTGGCGTGTAACTGAATTGTTAAAAAAAAAAAAATATACACACATACACACTCATATACACACACGCGCGCACGCGCGCACACGCACACAAATACACACACAGCAAAAAAAAAAACTTCCAGACAAACAAACAATGATATTATTGAAACATCAACCCTAGTTATTTGTAATTGTTCACAGCTTCTAGTTCACCGTTATTCAGGAATCAATTCTTCCTGAAGATGAATGTACACCTTCCCCTAGACACTCCGATTTTTCATCTGTCAAGATTCGCCATAAATTCCGTCATCCCCGACGCTGCAGGAGGCAGCTTGAGCTGGCACTGCAAGTGATCATTAACAGCAGCAACACGTAGCATCAGATCATTAGCGAATTAAGGAATCAATATTTCAGTCTCACGAGGTCGGAAAGGTACCCAGAGCTGGTCTCTGGCAGGGGTGACGTTGGGTCGTTCTTTGATCAACAATGAAAACAGAACTGGACTTTTATATGAAACAAAGTCATCAATACTAAACAAACCCTGACGT
>JADBJO010000777.1:95000-100000 GCA_016801955.1 Conus betulinus | reverse complement strand
ACTCTCTGAGAGAAGTTCCCACGCAACGGCAACGAATGTGTAAGTTATCTCAATCTGATCGCCTACAGTGTGATCGTTTATATATTGATGACAGTCGGGATCTTTTTTTTTTTCATTATCAACAAACGTCGTGGAGGATGCGTGACAAGTTGCAGAGGGTGAGGAGCAAAGTGCAGCAGAGAAAAGAGACAGAATAATGGAGATTTTTTTGCACTTATCTTCACATGTTTTTTATGGTGGTTAAAAATAATGATTAGATGGGTTAAATAATGACGCGGTTTATTTGGCGAGAAAAAGTAGACAGGAAAATGGGCGTTTCAAGTGAATGGACATGTTTGAGAATCCAAGAAAAACAAAATCACACAACAACAACAACAACAAATGCACGGACGCACACACACACACACACACACACACACACACACACACACACACCACACACACACGCGCGCGCGCGCGCGCGCGCGCACGCGCGCGCGCGCGCCGGCGGGAGGGCGCGCTCAACAAAAATACCAACAACAATGAACAACAACAATACAACAACACACACACACACACACACACACACACACAAACACACACACACACACACACACACACACACACACACACACACACACAAACATACACACAGGCAACGCGGTTTCGTGTACTTTTGAGAGACAACGACGCGCGTTAATATGATGTAAGCAACTTTTGGTTGCAAATAAAAAAGAGAGAGAGAGAGAGAGAGAGAGAGAGAGAGAGAGAGAGAGAGAGAGAGGAGAGAGAGAGAGAGAGAGAGAGATAATAATGACAATGTATGGATTTTATATGGCCCAATTCGTGGGGTCAACTCATTGCGCTCAACACACACACTCAAACACTCGCACTGACATGTGTTCACACACACACACACACACACACACACACACACAGAGGCGCACTTATCAAGTTCATCGGTCAAGCGTAAACAGTACAGTTTTGCATGCAGTACATAAAAAGTCAGGTCTCGATAATAGACAGCATTTAGATATTATGGTTGAAGAAGGCTTTCCTAAAGAAGTACGTTTTTAACTCTGACTTGAATTTAGATAATGCGGGCAGGTCATGTAAGCTATCAGGAAGAGAATTCCAAAGAGTGGGCGCACTAAAGCTAAATGCTCTCTCACCATCTTTAACGAGCGCCTAGGAATTTTCAGAAGTTTTTGAGAAGATGAGCGAAGAGACCGAGAAGTTTGATAGGTGGACAGAGAAGCAGAAAGATACTGTGGGAGTGTCTCATCAAAGTAACGATAGGCAAAAACTGCGATTTTGAACTGCCATCGATATTTGATGGGAAGCCAGTGGAGTTCACGCAACAAAGGTTAATATGCTCATTTTTACACTTTTTGAGAACAAGCCAAGCTGCACTGTTTTGCACCCTTTGTAATCGTGCAAACTGTTCTGAAGGAAGTCCTGCTAACACAGAATTACAGTAGTTACAGATACAGAAAGTTTAATCATGTATAGACCATTGTCTCTCATGATGGGTACATATATACAAACATTTTTCAGAATTAACAATTATGAACAGTGAGATCATCCAACACTTACTTGGCAGTAAATTTAAGAAATGAGAATAGAACGCAACTTAAAGGCTATGTAAAGATAGACTGACAGATTCCTGACTGTGTTTTTTTCGTGCGTACTCTCCATAAGCAATGTAAATTTAAACTGACTTGGTACTTTGTAATATTTCAGCGGAATGTACTGTGCTCTTAGGTCATACAGAATTGCACAACATAAAATAAAATGTACCTCTCTCTCTCTTTTAGACAAAGTGAACATATTAATTCACTCTATAACGATAACGATGTACCGCGATTTCAGAAATTCCATGTCTAAATCTTGTCAAAGTGTATCTGAAATGCTTGTCTAAATTGATCAATAAATACGTTTTAACACCAGAAATAGTACAAAAGGCTCTGTAAACATTAAACCTATCACAATTACTAATATGAAAATTCCAGTCTTGCCATCTGCACGAAACCAGTCTCTCCTTAAAACTTTTCAAAAACTCGTTGATCCCTTCCACAACTTGATTTAGCCATACATATCCACATCCAAACATATACAATTTACAGCGAATATTTGAGGCCCAATTTTTCTTTCCACGCAGAGAGAGAGAGAGAGAGAGAGAGAGAGAGAGAGAGAGAGAGAGAGAGAGAGAGAGAGAGAGAGAGAGAGAGAGAGAGAGAGAACTGAGGTCAAGTATGACCAGTTACATTTTCGCCATCTCGTAAAACAAAACAAACAGACGTTCACCTCTCATTTGAGGACCAAATCTCCAACATGGAAACTCTTCTTGCTACCATCGCACATATGCACACAGACACTGTACACGCACGCATGCGCGCACACTCATACGCAAGCACACACACGCGCGCGCGCGCGCGCGCGCGCACACACACACACACACACACACACACACACACACACACACACACACACACACACACACACACACACACACACACTCCATTATTCTCATGTTTTCTATGAACTAACTTCTTCTCACTTGTTGGTTGGTAAACAATTAAAAAAAAAAAAAAAAAAAAAACCAACAGAAGAAGAATGACCAGTTGCATCCTTAAAAAAATATGCTATGTACTAAACATCTCAGAGCGAAAGTGTCGGTGCACCACTCATTAGCACACAAATAAACCCGGACGCTTTGTATCAAACGCTGACACATCAAAGCAAGCGAATGTACATCCGTTTAAAAAAAAAACATCCAGAACTAAGCATGGTGAGTGTGAGTCACTTAAAAAACAAAGTGATGAAAGTGGGAAAAAATAGGACGAAGGCTCCACTGTTAAAAGCAAAAGACAAAGAAAATGGGAAAATTGGAAGTTAAAAGACAAACAGTAGTAGCAGCAGCAGCAGCAGCAGCGGCAGCAGCAACAGCAGCAACAACAACAACAAAACACACACCCTCTTCGGCGGCTGAGAGTTGCCTGGCCTACAGATTCTGCCGACTGATGCTCAGCTGTGACGGATGGGACAGGCGGAAGGCCGGACAGAAGACACAACCATCATCAACCACAGCGGGTCTTCTTCACAGTGCGCGCACCAGGACTACAAACATAGCGGTCCAGTGCAGGGCTTTCAAGGACAACCCGAAAAGGTTTAGAGTGAGGGGTTTGGGGGTCAAGGTCAAGTCGGGGGTTACGGTACAGGTCAAGCAATATCTGTAATGTTTATGTTAATTGCAAGGTGAGGCGACTGCAGGCAGAAATTGAAACGAATTCTAAAAGTGTTTGAAATAACTCCGCCAGAAGACATGGACAAAGGATCGAATTACAAGACAAAACACGACACGTTTCGTCCTCTTAGGCCTTCTTCCCTCAAGATGAACAACACTCAGGACACAACCAAAATGAAGAACAAGCAATCACTTATCAAATTAGGCGCCAGATGGGCTTATCAATTTACCAAGTCCGGAGTGTTGCTTATCTTGACTGAAGAAGACCTAACAAGTTGAAAACGTGTCATGTTTTGTCTTGTAATTCGTTTGTTTGTCCATCTTAACTGGCGAATTTATTTGTTTGGTTAGGTTAGGTTAATCCTCTGAGTTCCCTGGGGAACATAGGGCCGCAACCACACTCTTCCAGCGGACACGATTTCGGGAAATCCTCTTCAGCTCGGCCCACGTCATTCCGGCGGCCTTCATTTCTGCGTCGGTACTCCTTCGCCATGTCTGCCTTGGTCTTCCCCACTTTTCTCTTCCCTGAGAGTTCCATTCAAGGGCTTGTCTTGTGATGTTGGATGGAGACTTTCTGAGGGTGTGGCCAATCCATCCCCACTTCCGTTTTCTGATTTCTAATTCTATTGGAACTTGCTTGGTCTTGTTCCACATTTCTGTGTTGGCAATAACATCTGGCCATCTGATGTTCACAATGTTTCGCAGACATCTGTTGATAAATGTTTGGAGTTGTGGGTATTTGTCTTTGTTGTTCGCCATGTTTCAGAACCATACAGAAGAACAGATTTCACATTTGAGTTGAAGATTCTGATCTTGTTGTGGAGTGAGAGGGCACAGGAATTCCAGATAGGACGTAGCGTAGTAAAGGTGTGCCTGGCTTTATTGATGCGGCTCTTGATATCCTCATCTGTACCTCCATCTTTGCTGACCACACTGCCGAGGTAGACAAACTTGTCAACTTCAGTTATGTCTTCCTGTTGTAGTCGTAGTGGGTCTCGTTGCTGGTTGTTGACTCTCATGGCTTCTGTTTTCTTTGTGTTGATTTGGAGGCCCGTCTTTCCTGCTTTTACTGCTACCCGACACAGCTTCTCTTGTGCGTCTTGCTGTTTGTGGGAGAGAAGGCTGATGTCGTCGGCGAAGTCCAGGTCTTCCAGTTGCTTGGTGAAAGTCCACTGGATTCCTGTCCTCTTGCCGTCTGTAGACTGCCGCATTATCCAGTCAACGACCATCAGGAAAATTGTCGGCGATAGTAGACACCCCTAACGGACGCCGGTTTGTATGGTGAAGGGCTTCGTTAGCTTCTCCCGTCGTGGACGACCTGGCATGTGGCATCTTCGTAAAGTTGTTGGATGATGGCAACAAACTTGGGTGGGAAGCCATAGTGGTGCATGAGTTTCCAGATGGTATCTCTGCCGATGCTGTCAATCGCCTTCTGGAAATCCACAAATACTGCGTACAAGGGGGTCTGCCACTCCAGAGACTGCTCGATGATAATTCTCATGGTGGCTGTTTGGTCCGTGCATGATCTGTCTTGGCGAAATCCAGTTTGTTCTTGGCGGAGGGTCTTGTCTAGGGCAGTTTTTAGTCTCTCTCTAGCATGATCTTTGTCAGCACCTTCCCCGGGATGGACAGCAGCATAATCCCTCTCCAGTTGTTACAGGATGACAAGTCCCCTTTCTTCGGCAGCTTCACCAGGTGGCCTCTTTTCCAGTCTTCTGGCACTCGTTCCTGCTCCCAGATCTTGCTTAGGAGTGGATGCAGCATCTCTGTTGAC
>JADBJO010000777.1:62500-67500 GCA_016801955.1 Conus betulinus | reverse complement strand
TGTCTGGATTTATCATCGCTTATATTCTGCAAAGTTTGTGTGGATTTATTTTTGATTTGTTCTATTTGTTCATTGTATCTAGACGTATTTCATCACCAGTTTGCAGATTGATTCTAGAATGACAGTCATGGTCGTTTTGGTGTGTTGTGCATGAAATGTTTCCATTGCTATTTCTATGTATGATTTCTGGATCTGTTCATTTGTTTAAAAAATGTTATTCTGTGCATTGCTTCTGAATTCTTTAACTTTTTTTTTTTTAAACAAAATTTTAAGATGTGAGTGTGTGTGTGTGTGTGTGTGTGTGTGTGTGTGTGTGTGTGTGTGTGTGTGTGTGTGTGCGTGCGTGCGTGCGTGCGTGCGTGCGTGCGTGCGTGCGTGCGTGTGTGCGTGCGTGTGTGTGTGTGTGTGTGTGTGCGTGTGTGTGTGTGTGTGTGTGTGTGTGTGTGTGTGTGTGTAGCTTCTGGAGGTCTTCTTAGCATAGTTTGCATGCACTGTTTTTCTGTGTACAGTCTGCATATTTCCGCTAGCTCTGCATCCCCCTTGTGTAAGATACAGCCCCATGGGATGATGTCTGATTATCATTGTGAGATTGTTTAACAGAAACCAGTCCTCGAAGATGAGCAACGCCGATTCCTACCCGGCAGCACTTGAGTATATGTTGTTGTGGTTTAAAAAAAAAAAGACAGTAATCAGCCTGACAGATTATGCTACATGTCTTCTTTAATATTTGTTGAGCTCGTATAGATAATTGAAATGGAAACGGCGCATAAAATCTCTAATTAATAGGCAAATATCTTACTACCTTCTCAAAAATTCCATCACAGGAGAAGCTGTGAATATGAAAATGGTCTTCTTCTTTCGTTCAGTTGTTTCATAGACTCGTCATTAAAGAAATAACCTGTGAAAATAACTGTTCGGTGGGCTCTTGGAAGCAGTGGCTATTTTTCATCCAGTTCATTAAAGACCTGAGATTTTGTGTTCCCCGCACAATTTTGACATAATATCACTCAAAGCGAAAGTTACTTCTTTTCTGTTAGTACAAGCGCGGGGTAGATAACACTACACTTTTTTACACCATACATGAACCCAATCCAGCATCATATTTGTTTCCGTTGTTTGTGAGGAACATTGTTATGTCGTTGTCCACGTTGTGGTGTATGTATTATTCTCGTAGTTGATGTGAAAACGAATGAACATTTCTCTTTATTTTGGCTGAGAGGGAGGTCGGGAAGGGAGGAGGGAAGGGTTGGGGGGGGGGGGGGGGGTCAGGGAAGGAAGGGGATGGGGATGAGGACGGGAGGATGAGGGCAGGAGTGGTGGTGGTGGTGATGATGGTGGTAATTACAGCTGCGTAGCCAGGCGAACTTTTCAAGGATGGCAAAAATGGGGGGGGGGGGGGGGGGGGGGGGGGGGGAGACAGCATGGGGGACTACCCATCTGTAGGGAGTTGTTTGGCTACTTTTAATGAACAACGTGACCCTGAAGAACGCGCATCCTGGAAACCAGAAGCTAGTAGCGCGCCTGATGAGCTCTCTGTGGAACGAAACTAAATCATCAACAGATCTGTTTCGAGCGCTGGCTCTCCTCAGGATGGTGTTGGGTCGCTTACTGCCGGTGTGTTATATGGCCTAATGTCACTGTTTGCACGTGCGGATTGGCTGCACGTGTTGTTCGGTTTTTCAGGTTGTTTACAGTTCAGGGTGCGTTTGCTGACAACGATTTCCATTTGTGCCTGCAGTTGTTTACTATTTCTACTTTAGTATTTAGGGTTGCTAAGTATGGTTTGCATAGTATTAACCATTTTTCTGTTGAAACATAGGTTGCATCTTTTTGAAATGTTATTGTATGGTGATGCCCTTTTTATGATTTTCCAGGATATGTTATAGTTTATTTTTTTTGTCTTTAAGTCTCCAAATATATTTGCTCAGTTCTGTTTGGTTTTTGTATTTTACTTTGTTGAATGACTGTTTATGGTTTGCATATCTGGTTTTGAAGTGATTTTCAGTGATCCCTATGTATGTTTCTTTTTCATTTTCTGATGTCACAGTGGCTTGGTATACAATGTTGTTATAGAGGCATTTGTTGCTTAAGGGACACTGTTCTTTTGTAGTACAATTGCAGGATTTCCTTTCTTCACCCTTCTTTGCTGTGTTGCTTTTCATTTTGTTGGATGAATCAATTATATTTTTAAGGTTAGGCATGCATGAATATGATAGTTTGATGGTGTTTCTTGTTGAATATTTTGGACAATTTGTGTTCTTTTGGGAAGGATGCTGTCAGAATTTTTAAAAAAATTCTTTCTTTCCCTACGTTTGTTTTTTACTCGTCCATCATATGGAGGGTTGTACCATGTGATTTTCCTTTTCCTTTTTTTTTTTTTTTTTTTTGTTCATGTTGTTATCTGGGTTGTATTGTAGTTTGTAGCTGTAACCACTTTTTTTTGCAATGCCTCTTGGTATTCTGCTGCTGCTGCGTTGTTGAATACTCTTTCATTATGTGACAGGTTAGATAATCTCTTGTTTATGCCATTGGGTATGGTTTTTTTTAGTATAGATGGTGGGTGGTTGCTATTGATGTTTACATAAATGGGAGTGTCATTAGGTTTCTTGTATGGTTTATATATGTGTAGTTGTTGAGGTCAAGTGTTATGTCTAAGTAGTTCACTACCTTTTTTTTGTTTGCTTCGATGGTGATTTTTAAGTTATGGTTTTTTGGAAAATTTTGCATAGTTCTTTTTTCTTGTTTTCAATGGTTCTTGGATTGTTGTTTAGCGGGCGAGGCCGTCGTCTCTGTATAGTCCGACTTGCTTTCCGAGTTGTTTTTGGATGTTGGATAGCATGAACAGTCCGACCAGTTCGCATGTTTCGGCACCGTCATACGATCCCATGGTCACATCAAATGTTGAGTTTCTGTTCGTTTTCTTGATCCATGTTTCATTTCTGCTGTAGAGTAAAGTTTTCTTGGTGTGGAGAATGATTTCCATTTCTGACCCTGTTATGTCTGTGTGTTTTTATTAGCAAATTTCAGAGAGCTTTAGTGAGTAGCTCTTCATCTATGGATGGGTAGAAGTCTACTATGTCGAATGTGATGAATACTGTGTTCTTTCTTTTTTGTTAAGATTTGAACCATTGGATAACTTCATATGTGTTCTTCCAGAGGTTGTATTCCGTGTTTGATTTTATGTTTTTTATGGCTTTTTCTAGGATTTTTCTTACTTATTTTGCCCAGTTCAGATTTAGATGGGTTTATTAGTCTACATGTTGGGTTGTTGTGGGAAATTGGGTTTATGGTCTTTAAGAGTTATGAAGGCTTCTTTTATTGCTGTTGTTTCTACCCTGTCACCTAGATCCATGTGGTGTATGAGTTCTTTTTTTTTTTTTTCGGATGTTGTTGTGTATGGTTTTATCAGCTTTTTTGTAGTTTTTCTGAATGTTTTTATCAAGAAGTTGTGAGTACTCGTTTGGTTCCATTTTGTAGTAATTACTGGTTTTGTCAGCCTTCACGATATTTTTTTGTCATTTTGTATTTGTTTTATTTCATTTTTTAATGATGTTTGGAAATCGTTGTTTGATTTTTTTAATTCTATGTTGGCTATCATTCTTTTCATTTTATCTCGAAAGATTTCATTTCATCTATGGCCGGTGGAGATCGCCATGATTTGAGCCATATGTGTGTTTTTGTCCTCTTTTTTTGCATTCGGGTCAAATGAAATGGAAAATCATTCTCCACACCAAGAAAACTTTTTACTCCACAGCAGAAATGAAACATGGATCAAGAAAACGAACAGAAACTCAACATTTGATGTGACCATGGGATCGTATGACGGTGCCGAAACATGCGAACTGGTCGGACTGTTCATGCTATCCAACATCCAAAAACAACTCGGAAAGCAAGTCGGACTATACAGAGACGACGGCCTCGCCGCGCTAAACAACAATCCAAGAACCATGAAAAACAAGAAAAAAAGAACTATGCAAAATTTTCCAAAACCATAACTTAAAAATCACCATCGAAGCAAACAAAAAGGTAGTGAACTACTTAGACATAACACTTGACCTCAACAACTACACATATATAAACCATACAAGAAACCTAATGACACTCCCATTTATGTAAACATCAATAGCAACCACCCACCCACTCTACTAAAAACCATACCCAATGGCATAAACAAGAGATTATCTAACCTGTCACATAATGAAAGAGTATTCAACAACGCAGCAGCAGAATACCAAGAGGAGGCATTGCAAAAAAGTGGTTACAGCTACAAACTACAATACAACCCAGATAACAACATGAACAAAAACAAAAAAAAGCAGGAAAAGGAAAAATCACATGGTACAACCCTCCATATGATGGACGAGTAAAAACAACGTAGGGAAAGAATTTTTTTTTAAAAATTCTGACAGCATCCTTCCCAAAAGAACACAAATTGTCCAAAATATTCAACAAGAACACCATCAAACTATCATATTCATGCATGCCTAACCTTAAAAATATAATTGATTTCATCCAACAAAATGAAAAGCAACACAGCAAAGAAGGGTGAAGAAAGGAAATCCTGCAATTGTACTACAAAAAACAGTGTCCCTTAAGCAACAAATGCCTCTATAACAACATTGTATACCAAGCCACTGTGACATCAGAAAATGAAAAAGAAACATACATAGGGATCACTGAAAATCACTTCAAAACCAGATATGCAAACCATAAACAGTCATTCAACAAAGTAAAATACAAAAAAACAAACAGAACTGAGCAAATATATTTGGAGACTTAAAGACAAAAAAAAAATAACTATAACATATCCTGGAAAATCATAAAAAGGGCATCACCATACAATAACATTTCAAAAAGATGCAACCTATGTTCAACAGAAAAATGGTTAATACTATGCAAACCATACTTAGCAACCCTAAATACTAAAGTAGAAATAGTAAACAACTGCAGGCACAAATGGAAATCGTTGTCAGCAAACCACCCTGAACTGTAAACAACCT
>JADBJO010000777.1:45000-52500 GCA_016801955.1 Conus betulinus | reverse complement strand
CACTTGAATGCTGAGATCACTATAGAGGAATACCTGTCCTTTTGTCCTTTCACATATTGTTCCTTTTGAACGAGGTAATAGGACTAAGAAAAAAGCTGCCGGGAAAGAAACTGCGCTTTAGAGCAACACAACACACACACACACACAGACACACACACACACACACACACACACACACACACACACACACACACACACACACACACACACACAAACACACACACGACACACACACGCACACACACACACACACACACACACACCACACACAACACACACACACGTACACGACACACACACACACACACACACACACACACACACACACACACACACACACACACACACACACACACACACACACACACACACACGAGTGAATTGCAACAATAGAGCTACCGTTGACAGATTTTGATCCCTATAGGCAACACGAAACAGCGAGTGCGTCAGACAGAGATTTACCACAGACGCTAAGAGACTGTAGTGTTTTCCTGCTGTTAACAACAGATATGAGTTTGCTTCTTACTGGGCAGGTGTCTAGTTGTGGCTCCCAGTCCAGTGCTTTTCTACAGGGTACAAAGGAAGGCGAAGGTCCTAGAGGCAAAGCCACCACATACTGGGCTGGTCGCATCATCTCTGATCTGTTGCGTGTAAGTGAGAACAAATGACTGGGTAATTTGTTCAACGCGTCCATTACTGTGCCTGTAAGATTTACCGTCATGGGATTATAAAACAAAAGAAAAAGAAAACCTTCGTTCATTCTTCAGTGAAACACACACACAGACTGTGAGTTGACTTCAACGCCGTGACGGCCCTTATGTGACTCCTTGCGGTCGGCTGGGCTATAGGCAACATTACCTTACTTTATTTGTTAAAGAAAAAAAGGACTGTTTAAACCTGTTTCGGATAATTAGGGTGACTTTAATGAGAAAATAACTTGCAGGCTAAGTTTTAGTCAGAGTACAAATAATTTGCATCAGAGTTTTATGTAGGCATTGGCAATTTGGAAATGTTGGGTTTATTAATGCAAATTCTGCTTTATAATGTTGTGTTGATTTTACTATCCTGATTTACTATCCTACGCACACAGTCTTGATACGGCCAAACACGATCCGTTGGGCGACACAAATAACAGGAAAGGAATTGAATTGATTCTGTACATGCATATTCACTTGTTCGTCACGTGGCATACATCTTACTTTGACTAGTTCTTAGCATAACTATAATCATGCATGCGTGTGACGCTTGGAAATTGATTTGACATCCCAAAGGACGGGTCCGAACCACGGAGACAACATCATATTACGGTAAGAGCTTTGACACCTGTATCAAGATAACGTAAGGAACGAGAACGAACACGAGAAAATCCAACAAATACCTGGTCCCTATGACGATCTACCAACCATTGTCAAGTGGTGAAAGATAAAACCACGCAGAGACAGCGAGGAGGCACTGTAATTAGCGCCGCAGATTTACGGCTGGGAGGTTGGGGTTTGATTCCAGTCATAGCCATTGACTTTGTGAGATTTCTTTTTTGCCCGGGACGGGCTCCTACTCAGAGTTTGTGCTGGAGTACTTAAGGATTCCTTCCACCCGCACCCCCTTCTCTCCCCCCTCTCCCCCGCCCTCCCTCTAGCTCTTCCCATCCCATCTCCATAAACGCCACTTCGTCTGAAAGCGACGTAGCTTACCTGCATTGGATTTCCCATAAACACCTACGCCGAAACTAGCAGTTGCACATACATGAACGTTCTTACACATTGTCACCTACGTCATGGGTATGCGAATTTGTGAATACATTTTAAGAATCATTCTTAGCGAGTCCACCAAAAGGTAGGGAAAAAGCAAATGACAAGACAAAACACGACGCATTTCAACGTCCTAGATGCTCTTCAGGCAAGACAAACAATATTCAAGAAAATTCAAACAAAGAACGAGTGATCACTTATCTTTTTGGCGGACTCAGTAAGAATTATTCTTAAAATGTGTTTCAGTCTCCGCCTGCAGTCACTTCACTTTAAATCTGAATGCATATATATTGTACGTATGTACGTATGTATATATGTAACAACAATTTAAGTACAGTGCTCAACCGAATTGGGAGCGGCATCTGTTTAAAGTTGGATGCTTACCTTTTAGTTCAACTTTTAACAATATATATATATATATATATATAAGAATTGTTAACCTGCACTTGTGTTTCCCCCACTGCTTAATTGTTCAGCATTATATTGTTGGTCAATCAGTGGGTGATTGCATCTCTTACGAGATCCAAGGAAAGGTTGTTCTGCACAATTCTTAGCCACTGACAATGCTTGGGTTATTGAACAGCAGAGCTGACCACTCAGACTGTTCCGTATCTTTTTGATCTCCCTTGCATCCTTAAATGGATCCTCAAGCATAGGCTCAAAGATTTCCCTTACATTTTATACTGTTTGCGTAATATTTTTTAGTTTTCAACAACTTTTTTCGTCTCCACACTTTCGTTTTGTTTAATTCTACTACCTTTCGCTGCTGCTTTGGGGGTGCTGTTGGATTCTTTTTTCGAACCCTTGGCGGTCGGAACACCACAGAATTATGGACTGTGGTGTGTCTCTATCTGACGCCAAGAGCTCAGACACAATCAGTCGTTGTCTCCCTGATGAGTCCGATCCAGCGGACGAAAGGCCTTGGAGCAGGCGATACATAATAGAGCCTTGGAGCAGGCGATACATAATAGAGCCTTGGAGCAGGCGATACATAATATAGATCTGTTTTCGAGAGGGATCGTGATAGTTTCCTCATGCAGCTAGTGAAGAGTTTTCATATTTATGATATACATTTACTTCATCTTCATTTTTTTTTCTCTCAATTTCAAATCTTTGCCAAGTCATTACTATAATGATGGAAAAATTGTTAACCTGCACTTGTTTTTTCCCCACTGCTTAATTGTTCAGATATATATATATATATATATATATATATCTAACTAAGTCTGCATCAGTTGAAGCCAGTGCAGCCAAACTATTTCTCAGTACGGGTGGCACACTCCTTTAGGAGTACACAAAAACTGCAGGCATTGTAAGCTGCAAATGAAAGACGAATTTATTGTATGAACAGTCTAGCTTTACAATCGCCAGAATTTGAGCTCGCACAAAGCTCATAGTAAAGTTACTCTTGGATTTTTATCTCCCAGTCTCAGTTTTAACGCTGTGAAAGAAAACGTGCGGCTGTGTGTCTGTCTCTGTCTCTCTCTCTCTCTCTCTCACTACACACACACACACACACACACACACACCACCCGTAGCTGCACAAAAATCTATACAGGTTACTTTGAACAATTCTAAAACTGAGAACGCTCATATTATACTGCTACACTATATATTCAGACTCTTCACAATAACTTAAGAGCTAGTGCTTGAAATGAATACACATTTCTTATCGCAGTACACGTATTGTTTATTACGTTTTCTGGGGGGAACAAAATACGGTAGTGTTATTGCTTAGGATTTTTAAGAGCAATTTGTAACTGGAAGATTCATCGAGATCCATCGGGTATGTGCACGTTTTAAGTTTTCGCTGGTAAGGTAACAGAAGCGTTTTCGAAAAACAAACAAAACGAAAAACAGAACAAAACAAACGAACGAACGAACAAACAAACGAACAAGACGAAAACCCGCAAGGAAAAATGTAAGCTGTAAACAATGCCAGAGCGAACATTTTGGCTGCAAGCATTTCTTGCAACAGAAAATTCTAATCCATGCGAAGACATTATTACTACCACGGGGCACTTATGAGTAACATTTGTTTTTGTGTGTGCATGGATTGGTACCTTCAGTTTTGGGGAAAAAAAAGTTGTAGTACGAATAATGTTCGATAGCTAGTCACTACGGCAAGAAACTTACTTTGGGTGAATCAAAATCCAAATTTCCTGCAAAGATGACTAGTGTGCAATCTTTATCTCCAGAAGGAGTAGCACAAGCAATTCCAAGTACTACATGGCACAACAGGGCAAAACGAGGGATTTAAGCGGTGATTCATAACATTTTGTGACTTCATTAAAAGAAGGTATAACATTATAAATGCATAAAAAGATTAGTGATGGATTATTTCTTAAGTACTGAAAAAACTGCATCAACATTTATCATGATGTGATCAGGAAAAAAAAAACAATATTGTAGATGGGAAGCAAATTCACGAGTTAAAAACACAGCAAAGCCAGTGATATTCGTCGTAGTAGTTCATGCAACCTGCCTTTAGGAGGTATGAGTGGCACTGAAATGTCTGAATGTCGTTGCTTGAGAATTTTTGTATTTCAAGGGCATTGAACATGTTACTAAAGTAAGAGAGAAAAAAAGACTTAATTTAAAGACGTCCATTAAGGTTGGAACCTGGAATCATGTTGGATTTGTAGGACACGTGTTTAGACTGAAGACTCTGAGGGAAGGAATCGGACACATTTCTGTGCAGAAGCACAACGTTCATGACAGCAAACGTCTTTTTGTAGCGGGAGAAATCGTGCATAAGTAAGCTTTACGATGATGAAAAGCTTATTTGGATTGTCTTTTGTAGATAGTAATTAAGAGGTTTAATGGTATGAGCACTGGCAGGGTCAGACTGTTTTAACCTGTAATCAGTTGAACTGATTATATGTGCGTGTATTAATATTTTCTTGCGTGAAATATTAGAACTAATTCTTGATTCTGCACAGCTGATATAATTGCTTGGGTATTGATTTTAAACGAACTGTTGCTGGGATTAGATCAGAAAGAGTGTTTTCTATATATACACCTTGAACTCAGTTGCTATCCATTTCTTTGATTTCTTGATTGTTAACAAATAGCACACAGAAGCAGCGTGGTTATTTAACTGTCTATTTCTAGTTCTTTTGTCTGGTTGTTATTACCATAGCTTTTGTTTTAATAGGATTTGATGACGTGTGGTTTACATTGCACTATCAATAAGTCAAGATTCTTTCGTGATGAAGTGAAAACAGCTTTTACGTTGAAGCACCTTGTGCTGAACCTGATATCATCACAAAAGATTTTACAGGAATCTTTAAGAAAAAAGGGAGATTACTGCCATCATTGATTTATGTTGAAAACAGCAGTAGTCCTAAACACAGAACCCTGGGAATATGGCAATGTCGGACAGGCAACGTATTTGACGAATTGGTGTTCAACAGTTTACGGACAATTCTCTGAGAATAATGAAATCAGCTTGAAAGTGTTTCCTGTTAACTATATAATCTTATTTTTTTTAGCTAAAACTTGGGGCCAGTTACATCCAAACGCGCTTGCAAAATCAACTAATAGTGCTTCAGGTTGAGGTACCAAATCTGTATGTGCAGTATGACAAGAATCAGTGTGTTCTGTACCATAATCAGTTTTCATTTAGCGGCGTGTAGGAGTGAAGATGGTGAAACATGTGTTGTCTATGCGTTTTTTTTTTTTTTTGTAAGACCTGTTTCCAGATTTAAAAAAACTGGTATGACTTTTGCAATTTTAAGGTGAGCAGAGAATTCGGCATTGTCAACGCATATGTCATAAGTAAGAGAGTTTCACATATGTAGGAGATGAAAGAATTAGAATTAGCATTTTGCCATCTTTTCCTCAGGTCCATGGGCTTTTGTCCGAGAAAAAATTATATTATCATGACTGTCATCGGCGAAACACACCACACATACTCACAGAAACGAAACGAAACGAAACGAATTTATTTTACCCGGATAATAGGATAAGTATGTACATACTTTTTCACCAGAGACGAGAGATGAGAGAGATAGAGAGAGGGAGGGGAGGGACGATTGATGCGAGGGAGAGGGGAGGGGAGGAGAGGTGAGGAGGAGAGCGAGAGTGAGAGACAGGGAACGGACGGAGAGACAGGATGACAGAAGAGAGAGAGAGAGGAAGAGCAAGAGAGAGAAGAGAGAGGAGAACAGACAGGGGACAGACAGACAGAATATGGCCAGTCAACAGAGAGGATGAATGAGAGATTAAGATTAAGAATAGGAGGAGATCATTAATGGGATTAGAGGCGATTAGAGGAGATGAGAGCGGAGATAGAGAGATATAAGGGGATCGGGGGGCCGGGATGGATGGAGAGGGATATTAAGGGATTAGGAGAGGAGAGAAGGGGGGGATTGGGAAGATGAGGAGAGGATGGGGAGCGAAGAGAATAATAGGGTGAGAAGGTAGGGGGGGATTAACAAGATTAATTAATATGGACAGTCAAAGGCACATGTGACATATATGACGCACTTAACAAACGCCAAAAGGATCTTCTCGTGCTGGTGTAAACAATGTTAAATAGGAATCCTTCTTTCGGCGTGTGAATAGTTGGAAGCTTTGAAGACCTAAGTCGTTAATGGACTGTTGGGGAATCACCAGGGTTTTGGAGATTTCCGGCTCAAAATATAGAAACAAAGAATAATCAGGAAAGAGTATGAAACCCATACCAATTTTGCTCCTGGAGAGAGATGAGGAGAGAGAGAGAGAGCGAGAGGAGAGAGAGAGGAGGAGAGAGAGAGAGATCGACGAGAGAGATGGAGGAGAGAGAGAGAGGAGAGGAGAGAGAGAGAGAGAGGTAAATGCGGTCTCTAACATACAAAAACCTAAAGGGAAGGGATTATGAAAAAAAATATGAGGAGGGGAAAAGAGAAAAAAGCCAGCGCCGAGATAAAAACTAAACACCATGCAGGCAAACAAACATAAAACAAACACACAGAGAGACAGACGGACAGACAGATAAACACACACACGCACGCACACACACTAGCACACATGCATGAACGCACGCCACACACACACACACACACACACACACACACACACACACACACACACACACACACACACGCAGGCACGCACGCACGCACGCACGCACGCATACCCGACCGAACTCACGCACGCACGCACGCACGTACACACGATGGTAAGCTCACACACCACACACACACACCCACACACACACACACACACACACCCACACACACACACACACCACACACACACTCACTCACTCACTCTCACACACACACACATACACATGCAGGCACGCATGCACGCGTACATGACCGACTAAGGAAAAAAAAAAACACAACAACACACAAACAAGAACAACACAAAAGACTCACACATGCAAACACTCATACATATATACTCAAACTGCATACAAGGGCACGCACAATGCACACGCTCGAATAAAGACGCTCGTCAATATACACAGATACCTACTTAAACATCTGTTCACACACACACACACACCACACACACACCCACACGCACGCACGCACGCACGCAACGCACGCACGCACGCACGCACCGCACGCACGCACGCACGCACGCACGCACGCACGCACGCACGCACGCACGCGCGCGCACGCACGCACGCACGCACGCACGCACGCGCGCGCGCGCGCGCGCGCGCACACACACACACACACAACACACACACACACGTGCTGTGTGGTTTCACACAGAAGATGGTTTCATGATTTTCATACCGCTGGTTCTGTGCTCA
>JADBJO010000777.1:7500-22500 GCA_016801955.1 Conus betulinus | reverse complement strand
AGATTATAAAAACAATACATAAAAACACAAACTCACCCGCACCAAAGCCCAAACACTAAAACACACACACACACATGCGCGCGCGCGCGCGCGCACACACACACACACACACACACACACACACACACACACACACACACACACACAGAGTCACAGTCACAGTAAAAGCGTAATATTGCAGACTGAATTGGTCATGCCTGAAAGACATGGTCATAGAGTCAATCACAGGCTGTAGAGTTTAAAATGCTAAAGGCACATGGTATAAAGGACTTCTTGAAGACATTCTTCTATGCTCTGGGCATTCTGTAGCGTCTTCCTGATGGAAGTATTTCAAGGTGGCAGTGGAGTGTGTGTGAGGGATCAGAGGTGATATTAATAGATTTCCTGATTACAGAAACAGTATAGACTTTCTCTGAGAGCAGATTGCTTTTTCCCTATAACCTTACTTGCCTGATTGACAATTCAGGCGAGCTTTGCTCGCATTTTTTTCACTGAAAGATTTCCAAACCAGTCAGTAATGTTGAATGACATTAGACATACGACACTTGGCAGTATTACGATCTTCACATAGCCTTGCATGCAAGGATTATACCCTTGCATGCAAAGGTACCGAAAATGTTTAAAGGATAAAGTGATATAAAATTATAGATTCAATTTCTAAATCATTGTTGGGACATTAAAGGGAGATAAGCCTCGTCGCGGCGTTGAGAATGACGACAGCGAAAACAAAGTTTCAGGGCAGGAAGTTTGCGTTTGGGAATTTGTGTTAATATCAAAAGGGGGAAAACTTTCTCATTCACCCGATTTTAACGTTCATCACCATTCAACCATTAACTTAAACTCTCAGCCACATGCATAGTTCTTCTAAAAGAATGACAACTGATAAGCAACGAATCACGACAGATTTGAAAATCAGTCACATTGCACGAGAAGTGGAGTGTGTGTGTGTGTGTGTGTGTGTGTGTGTGTGTGTTAAGTTCGTGTGTGCTAAGAGAGGACACTATTTCACATTTTCACACAGCCTTGATGACCATAGAAATATTGGATGACTGAGTAAGTATCTACTGACTGGGAAACAAGTTGCTGACTGAAAAATGTCTGAACAAGTACTTGCTGACTTACAAAGTAGTTGCCGACTGACAAAATACTTGCTGACTGACAAAATACTTGCTGACTGACAAAATACTTGCTAACTGACAAAATACTTGCAGACTGAAAAAAAAATATATGCTGACTGACAAAGTACTCACTGACTGACAAAGTACTCACAACAAAGTGCTTGCTGACTGACAAAGTAGTTGCTAACTGATGAAGTACTTGCAGACTGACAAAAATCCTTGCTGACTGACAAATTACTCGCTGACTGACAATTACTCACTGACTGACTAAGGAATTGCTGACTGATGAAGTAGTTAAGACTGACAAAATACTAACTGACTGACAAAGTACTTGCTGACTGACAAAGTACTTGCTGACTGATGAAGTACTTGCTGACTGACAAAGTACTTGCTGACTGACAAAGTACTTGCTGACTGACAAAGTACTTGCTGACTAACGAAGTACTTGCTGACTGACAAAGTACTTGCTGACTGACAAAGTACTTGCTGACTGATGAGGTACTCGCTGACTGACAAAGTACTCTCGCTGACTCGCAAAAGAATTTGCTGGCTGATGAAGTACTCACTGGCAGATGAAGAACTTACTGGCTGACAGTATTTACTGACTGACGAAGTACATTCTGACTGATAAAGTACTTGCTTAGGCTGACGATGTACTTGCTGATTGACAGGGTACTTACTGACTGCGGAAGTACTTGTTGACTGAAGAAATACTTGCTGACAGAATGTGTACGGCATCATCGTGACGACCACCTTGTCTATTGTTTTGTTCACGGATGGTTCATTTCCCTCTCTCTGTGTAAGGAGGCATAACTGTTCAACATGACGCACCATCGTACTGTCAAACCCACTTCCCCCCCCCTCCCCCTGACTCTTCCCCTATTCCCCTCTCTCGCTCCCTGCTTTCCCCCTCTTCCCCTTCCACTAACCTACCCCTTTCCCCCTACCTCCTGCAAAACTGTCCACCAAACTTCGTATCTCAGCACGCAGTGCACTACTCATCTTTTCTCACCCAGACTAATTTTCAATCTGCTGTCAACTTTGATCGATCTTTATCAAGCTGTAGAACATCTGCGCCTCCATGGAAATCAAAGCAGAGCCACAAACTACAGTATCTTGAATATCACCCTCAAGTCGGTCTCGCTGTACAGCTCTGAGACGGGGAGGACGTGTTGCAGCTGAAGATAAAGACATTCATGAACATCTGTCTGAGCCGAGGTGCGTTTCTAACATCTGGTGGCCAAACTGCAAGTCAGCACTTAGGAGTTGTGACAAAGCGCAGGACAGGAACAAAAATCACCCCGTAGATGCTACGGAGGATGTGGGAATCGATGAAATATATCGTCTGGGTCCAGCATTTGAAACCAACCTTCAGGCTCCTATCTGGAACCAGCTGCGGAGAAAGAAAACAAAGTGAACTACCCCACCGTGGCGAGGTGTTTAGCATCCTGGACTTTTGGCTGGGATTTTTCTGCCCTGACTGGATCCTATCCAGAGTTGAGTTTACTAAGGGCTCAATGGGAAGAGAGGGACCACACAATCAAATTACATCCGCTAAATGGATGCGTCTCTGAGAGTGTTGCTCAAGTTTCCCGACCAACACAGCAGGTGTCTGTATCCCTTCGGCCTGATTGATGCTGGTATACATTATGAAAGTAAGCATAGAGTACAGCCCTGTCATGCGACTAAGCAATCATTGTCGTCAGTAGGGGGCCTAGCAGGTGGTGTTCTGCGTATGTTGAATCAGAACAGGCATTGCTGAACATCACCGAAGTGACTTGGCAGCAGTGCAGTGTCTCCACTGGCAGGTTGCCTCATGATGACTTGACATTGACTGCACCCTGTGGATTGCCAGTGCCGGAGTTGCAGTGGGTCAGGCTGGGTCGGGCTGTGGCTGTGGACAGGGGGTCAGAATGAGCGGTGCGAGTGCAAGGAAAAAAAAAAAGAAAATGAAGTGACCCAGGAACAGCTGGAGAAAAGGCAATCAGGCTGAATTAAAGAAGAAAGGAAGCAACGAAACAGATGCAAAGATGATGGCTAGAGAGTTGTAGTCGATGATACATACTTCCTTGGGCAAAGGGTCTATGTAAGTACTTTCCTGCTGAGTCCAACGCCAGCTCTCATTCTGTCTGGTATTTTATCCACAGCTGAGTCTGGACTCCTCTCTCTCGTCACCTTCCTGGTTCATTCTGCATTCTGGGGCTGGCCAGCTCTTCACCCCACTGTGGACACTATCTTGATCTGCTTTCCACTTTCCACATTGGATTTGTCTTCATTCCACTATGGACACCATCCTGGTCTGCTTTCTGCTTTCCGCACTTTTTTTTTTTTCATTCCACTCTTGACACCATCATGGTCTGCTTTCTGCTTTCCACACTGGGGTTTTTTCATTCCACTATTAAGACCATCATCGTCTGCTTTCTGCCCACTCTCTATGCCACTTTCCATAATGCCAACTCTTTATCCCACTTTCCACCATGCCCACTCTATGCCACTTTTCACCATGCCTACTCTCAATGCCACTTTCCACCACCCCCACTTTCTATCCCACTTTCCACCATGCCCACTCTCTATCCCACTTTCCCACCACGCCCACTTTCTATCCCACTTTCCACCACGCCCACTTTCTATCCCACTTTCCACACCACGCCCACTCTCTATCCCACTTTTTAACCACGCCTACTTTCTATCCCACTTTCCACCACGCCCACTTTCTATACCACTTTCCACCATGCCAACTCTCTATCCCACTTTCCACCACGCCCACTCTCCATTCATTTCCCACCATGCCCACTCTTTATCCCACTTTCCACCACATTCACTCTCTATGTCACTTTCTATAACGCCCACTCTTTACCTCACTTTTCACCACGCCCACTCTCTATCCCACTTTCCACCACGCCCGTAATCTATCCACTTTCCACCACGCCCACTTTCTATCCCACCTTCCTCCACGCTTACTCTCCATCCCACACTCTCTATGCCACTTTTCACCACACCCCACTCTTTATCTCACTCTCCATCACGCCAATTCTCTATCCACTTTCCACCACGCCCACTCTTTATCCCACTTTTCACCATATTCACTTTCTATGCCACTTTCCACCACGCCCACTCTCTATCCCACTTTCCACCACACACGCAACCTATCCACTTTCCACGGCACCCACTTTCTATCCCACATTCCACCACGCTTACTCTCTATCCCACTTTCCAACACGCCCACTCTCTATCCCACTTTCCACCACGCCTGCTCTCTATCCACTTTCCAGCACAGCCACTCTCTATGCCACATCTCACCACGCTTACTCTCTATCCCACTTTCCACCACGCCCACTTTCTATGCCACTTTCCACCTCGCCCACTCTCTATACCACTTTCCACCACGCCCACTTTCTATGCCACTTTCCACCACGCCCACTCTTTATCCCACTTTCCACCACGCCCACTTTCTATACCACTTTCCACCTCGCCCACTCTCTATGCCACTTTCCACCACACCCACTTTCTTTGCCACTTTCCACCTAGCCCAATCTCTATGCCATTTTCTGCAACGCCAACTCTCGATCCGACTTTCCGCCACAACGACTATCTATCCCACTTTCCACTACACCCCCCATCTCCACCCTACTTTCCATAACAGCCCACACTTCACCTTTTCCCCCACCACACTCTACTCTCTGTTCCTTTTCCACCACACTCTACTCCCCCCACCTCTCTGTCTAATCACACCACACATTTGCCATCCAATTTTCGACCATGTCCCACTTCCCACCCCGCTTCCTGTCCTGGCCGACTTTTTCTTTCTTTCTGTCCTCTTCTCACCTTTTTCGATTTGCCAATCTTTTTCTAGTCTAATCAAACGCCCCAGTATCTATATATATTCGTCAAACCCACCTATACACAGACACGCAGACACAGACAGACAGACAGACAGACAGACAGACACAGACACACACAGACACATACACACACGCACACACACACAGACAGACAGACAGACAGACAGACAGACAGACAGACACACACACACACACACACACACACACACACACACACACACACACACACACACACAGACGCAGACACGTACGCACACGCACACATACGGATGTCTCAAACATAGACTCAGACAGACAGACAGGCAGACAGACAGACAGACGGACAGACAGACAGACAGAGACACAAGGACGTAACCACACATACACACACACACACACACACACACACACACACACACACACACACACACACACACACACACACACACACACACACACACAATACAACACACGCACACGCAGGTATGCACAAGCAAGGAACACAACTGACTGACTGAAACCAAACTCTCTTAAAAAACAAACAAACAAACAAAGTGACAAACAGCCTTCCTCAAGATGGACGTCAATCGTACATTCGTCCCCATCTAATACAGCACCCCCTTGCCCTACCCGCCATCCCTTCTTACCTCCATCCCTCCACAACCAGAGGCATCGTCCCCCCCCTCCTCCTCCTGGTCTGTCTTTTCCTCCATCCCCCGTCCTCCTTCCGTGCAGGTGTTTGTTTATCAAACCTTTTAGACACCTTCCGTATCACCTTCTTATAAGACGCCTATTTACCACGCCAGAAAAATAAACTAAAAACATATAAAAATAAGTACATGAATGAATGAATGGATAGATAAAAGAATGAACGAATAGATACGCAAATGGGCACATAAATAAGTAATTAAATAAACAGAAAAAAATGAATATATAACGGAATGAAAGAATAAGTAAAGAAAATACACATATAAACAAATAAATAAACATGCAAATAAATAAAGAAAGAAATGAATAAACAAACAAATAGATAAATTGATTAACTAACGCATAAAAATGATACAAAAATGAATGAAAGCGTAAATAAGTAAACATATCAAGTCGACAGAGGAAACAAAATCATTATTGCTTCGCTATGTCATTTCTCCTATCTGTCTGATTGGGTCTCTTCCATCCTAGAATTATGACCAACAAATGAGAATGCTCGATCGGCTGTGGACTGAAAGTAATTCCTTTTAGTGCTAGTCCGGTACGAAAGATTGTTTGAGAGAGAGAGAGAGAGAGAGAGAGAGAGAGAGAGAGAGAGAGAGAGAGAGAGAGAGAGAGAGAGAGAGAGAGAGAGAGAGAGAGAGAGACAGACAGACAGACAGACAGACAGAGAGGTGAAACTTGAAAAAAAAAAACCCCGTCAGGTTATAAGATACTATCGCCATGCAACATTGACAGAGAAAATGATCAGACAAGCGCTACCCCCCCCCCCCCCCCCCCCCCCCCCACACACACACACAGAGGTACATTTATATATACAGACAGACAGACTGACAGACATGCACACAATCTAAAAAGAAACTCAAACAAACAAACAAACAAACAAACAAACAAACAAATAAACAACCACCCTGGTTTCCTTCAGATATTCCTCAATCATCCATTCGCTGCCACCTCATCCACCCACCCTCCTGTCATCCCTCTTTCATTCCACCTTTACCACCATCCCCCAAACTCCTGCTCCACCATTTTCCCCCCTATCTTCGTTGTCTTTCCAAGCAGGTGTTTGAATGTCATCGCTTTCATACCCTTCTTCCCGATCACGTGACTGTGAGGCACTCCTTTACTTCGCCAGAGAAGAAAAACCCAGCTAATTTAAAAAACGTAGACATAGGGAACAAATATATCATAGAACCACCGCAAAATGTCATTGATGGAGGAGAGATACATCATTCCTTCCATCTTTCTGATTGTGTGCCTCTTCCTTACAAGAAGTATCAGAATCACTTAACACAATGCTTAGCTGGTTGGAACTGGAAATGAGTTCTCATGTATAATAACGTTCCGAGGATGGGGCGGAGGGAAAAGGCAGGGGTGGGGGTTGGGGGGGGGGGGGGGCGGGTCCCGAAGAGGAGGATAGTGGATCGGACTTAGAGGGAAGCGGAACGTAATCATAATTCAATAGAAAAAAAAGAGACAGCATTTTGTAGGGTTCATCATTTTGTTCTAATGGAGTTTTTTTTTCTTCTTGTTTTCGGGTTATAAACCTGGCACAACAGAACATTGCTCAGCATCATATACGTGTTTTACCAAAAAACTGTATATTGACATTTCTTGTGAGAGCTGGCACTGCAAAAGTTCCGAGAAATCACGCAGAATTTTGAAACAACTATCAGTCATGTGTTAACAGCACGACGAAAGAAAGCATTGAAAATTTATGGCCCCAGATCAGCATTATTCTGATATGCCACAGCACCGTTCTATTTCGGGCTTTGGCATTTACTTTCTATTGCTCGTGCAACCTGTGCTTTGGCACTGATTTTCTATTGCTTGTGCAACCTGTGCTTTGGATCTTACTTTCTATTGCTCGTGCAACCCATTTAGATCCTTGCGGATTTCACGAAGCAAGAAAGATACTTGGTTCAGAGGAACTATAACAACTTCAGATATCTGTCTCTGTAGTGAATGCATGATTGCTTTCTTTCCGTTTTCCACGTCCATCGCATATTTCGCTGTGGTGTAAAACTGTTCAGCTTCTCGGCCCATCTAACGTACCTGTCCCTCATTTTCATTTAGTAACGAATGGAAGATGGTAAGATATAGTCATTAATCTAATTCATAGAGAGTGCATCATTATGATGTTGTGTTCATTTCCTTTTAAATGTTATCATTTGTATGTAATAGTTTGTTTATTCATTTTCCTTATCATATATTGTCCCCCTGCCGGCTCTGATTGTTTTTTTTTTTTTTTTAACGATCAATTCGCTACCCAAACAAAATTTTCTTCCAGAACATAGACCTGATACAACCGAATATTGCCCGGATTCATCAAGACGCGTTCCAAGAACACATTCTGTGTCGGCGTTTATTGCTAGAGGTAAATTTCTGCCAGTCTTGATTCTTAATCAGATCAGTTCAATAGCCGCCCGCTCCTTCCCCAGTAATTCCCAGACCTCCTTTTTTCTCCTGCACACAGTTTTCTCCCTTTCTGTGGCGAGAACGGTACGGGCAGAGTAACGAAGAGGCGAAGCGCAATACCACAGTCCATTTCCCCCAGAACCTGAGAGGGGAGATCATACGTGTTGGCACTCTGATGACCTTCTTGCAGCTAGTGATCACACCGACGCCTGAAAGCTTTTGCTCCATTTCGTCTGATTACTGGTTCGCAGGGTTGCCCAAAGCTGGATGTGGTATTGATGGAGTGTGCTGAGGAGGGTAAAGAGGTGCGGTTATGCATCATCTGGCGTTCGAAAATTATGATTAATTTCTTCAGATGCTCCTTCTATATCTTTCCTTCTTTTTTTTTCTTGGCCTCAGTTGCGTACAAGCTGCGCACCAGAAGCTAATGCGCCAAGGCCTTGCTTAATGGGTGGAATATCTATAGACTTGCGGCGCATGAGATTGTTTTGAGAATTCTTCTTGTGTCTGAGAGTCGATTCTCCTCATCTTCTTCTTTCATATGGCCATCAAGGTACAAGCCAGGTGGTTCCAAGCAGACAGATTAAAACCAAAGGAATGGGACTATTTTGGCCGCCTCAAGCTGGCGCAAAGATAGGGATCACGAGTGAGTGCAAAAGGCCTGAGATGTGACTTCAGTTAAGGGGAAGATCATGTATTTGAAGACTGAATTCATCGTTAAAATCGCCACAAAATAATAAAAAGTAATCGGTGGGAGGTTTTTTTTTTTTTTTTTTAAATCAATTATCAGTTTAAACAATATATTCTAGCTCAGCTTTATGGTAGACCCCAAAACACTTACATAGATTAGATAGTGGCGTGTATCCTACAGTCCATGGAACACCTTTCAGAAATTATAAACGAAAACAACGAACGTCACAGGCTTTCTTTGCTGCTCCCCACTCCCCCTCCCTTCCCCTCATCCTGGGTCTTTCCCTCCAACCTTTTGTTTCCGATCCACTCAGTTCTTATCCTTTGTTTCAGACACGTAGGGAACAAGTTCATCGCATCATGTATATATAGACCGTTTTAGGAATCTTGGTTTGTTGATGCTGCTCTATGGCGTCTTCAGAGTTCTTGGTTTCCTGTAATTCTACAGGTTTTGCTTTCCCCTTGCATTCTGTATGGCATTTCATACACCATATTGTTAATCCTTATATCTTTTTTTATATGAAGGGAGGGAGGAGAGAGAGAGAGAGAGAGGAGAGAGAGAGAGAGAGAGAGAGAGAGAGAGAGAGAGAGAGAGAGAGAGAGAGAGAGAGAGAGAGAGAGAGAGAGAGAGAGAGAGAGAGAGAGAGAGAGAAAAAAAGAGAAGAAGAAGAAGAGGAAGAGGAGGAGGAAGAAAGAAGAAGAAGAAGAAGAAGAAGAAGAAGAAGAGAAGAAGAAAGAAATACAGAGACACACACGAGACAGAGACAGAGACAGATGGACAGAGAGAAAGAGAATGAGAGGCAGGCAGAGAGAGAGAGAGAGAGAGAGAGAGAGAGACAGACAGACAGACAGACAGACAGACAGACAGACAGACAGACAGAGAGAAAAGGGATAGAAACAGAGAGACAGACAGGGAGACAGACAGAGAGCTGCAATGAAGTTTTCACTTGTGAATATAATCGGTTTTTTTGTTTTTAGACAGCTAGTAGTACTAATTCAAAATGGAGTGCTCAAGCTAATGCAGGCATTACATGGCACAGACGATAACATTGGCTTTTTTCTTTGATTACCTGTGCTTTCTTGGGGGAAACCCCCCTCAAATACCTAGGTTGGATAACACAGGTGAGTTTTAGTAGTAGAAACGACTATTTCATTTGAAAAAAAAAAGTGCAGAAAAGCAGATTCATCGAAAGAAAACCAACACGTTTTGTTTATACAGTAGTTAACCTACCTGTACAAAAACAAGAAATATGAACGTGGCAGAAAAGAATGAAGGAAGTGATTAAAAGACACAGAAAGAAACGAATTCATAACACTGAATAATGACTGAGGTAGGAAATGTGCAATATATGCTATGTTCATTTCAATGTTCCGTGAAGCGGGCGTCTTTAAAGTGTCTGTTACATCTTTCTTTAATTCTACTGATACTTTTGATAACTGATTGGCATTTGTTATCAATTTCATGATTGGTATTGATGCTTCGAATGAATACAATTGCCGAGTTGTATGTGTGTGACGGCTGAAAAAAAAAAATGCCGAAACGGAAATTCTGCAGATTTAAACAAAATTTATCTTTGCTAAATTTATGCATAGTTGCCTCCTTCTCTCTCCCTCTCTCTCTCTCTGTGTCTCTCTGTCTCTGCCTCTGTCTCTCTCTCTCTTCTCTCTCTCTCTCTCTCTCTCTCTCTCTCCTCTCTCTCTCTCTCTGCAGTTGCACTATCTACAATATAGGTCATCAATCGACAAAGTGTTCTTTCTGGCATTTAATTCTCATTAAGCCTTACCTAGTCTTGGATTTGTAGCAGCCGACTTCGAGATGGAGTTGACTGCTGATAGAGATAAGACTAAACTGCACTCTGTGATAATTTACCCCATAGTTAGAATTGAGTCTGAAAGGACTGTTCTTTTTATGTTTTGCAGAAGAAAACATCGGTAGATACAAAAGAAGAAAGAAGAAGAAGAAGAAGAAGAAGAAGAAGAAGAAGAAGGAGGAGGAGGAGGAGGAGGAGGAGGGAGAGGAGGAGGAGGAGAGGAGGAGAAGCAGGAGCAGGAGCAGGAGCAGCATGAGGGGAAGGAAAAGATTGACGACCTAAGCACAAAAAAGGACTTAAGTGGGTGAAATTCATTCACCCCCGCCCTCGCTCCCCCCCGTCTTCTTCCCCTCCAAAACCAAAACACACTCAACAACTATGGACAGGGGCCAGACAAGGCCAACGATTCCATTAATACATGCCTCTAGTGGGAGTTTCATCTGCCACCGTCTAGCCTGCTGGAAGGAAAGCTAACCACTGTCCAATGACGGCTGGTATACTTCAAACAATCAGGGCAAGACTGTCAGTAGCTAGACAGACAAAGCCAATAATCATCAGTCGTGGCGGTTTCCACAACTGACTGGTCATGTGAAGCGACATGAGCAGTCAGCTATGATGAATGGACAGGATAATCAATAAACAACGCTGCTAAAACAGCAGTGAGATGTTCCTAGCTTGTTATGCTGATTCAGAACTACTCCTCGTAACGATGAGGAACTTTCACCTATCTTGCAAATTTCCTTACAGCGCTATTCGATCAAAGTCTATTTCATGTCTCACACACACCATCCAGCCAACTGGTCTATTTCATGTTTGTTATCCACATTCGTACTTAGAGGTCTCTTTCATGTCCAGCTCATCTAACCGATTGCTGTATCTCATGTCAGACACTCTCTGACAAATGAGTCTGTTTTAATATCCAGCCCTATCCAACCAATGCTTTCATTTCACAGCGATCCCCTTCCAGATATGCAGATTATATGACGTCTGCTACGATACAGATGGAACCCATGGCGAGGATCTATCTATCTATGTCACGCCTAAACAATGGATATGTTTCACGTCCACCACGATCTATGTCACGTCTAGACAATGGATATATTTCACGTCCACTGCGATCTATGTCACGTCTAGACAATGGATATGTGTCACGTCCACTGCGATCTATGTCACGTCTAGACAATGGATATGTGTCACGTCCACTATGATCTATGTCACGTCTAGACAATGGATATGTTTCACGTCCGCTTCGATCTATGTGATGTCTAGACAATGAATTTGTTTCATGTCCACTACGATCTATGTCACGTCTAGACAATGGATATGTGTCACGTCCACTATGATCTATGTCACGTCTAGACAATGGATATGTGTCACGTCCACTACGATCTATGCCACGTCTAGACAATGCGTTTGTTTCACGTCCACTACGATCTATGTCACGTCTAGACAATGGATATGTGTCACGTCCACTATAATCTATGTCACGTCTAGGCAATGGGTTTCACGTCCACCACTACTACTATGTAAACCAAGAATCTGTATTATGTTCAGAGTATCTTAACCACAGATCCACGGCACGTCCAGCTCCACTGAAACCAAAGAAACATATCGCGTCCAGCACAGTCGAAACCAAGGATCTATATCACGTTAAAAGGAATGTAAAACAAAATATGTACGTCACATTCAGCATTTTCCAAACAATGCTCGTATCATGTCTAGCACCATGTAAACCGAGGATACAAATAAACGTCCATCTCCCTTCGCGTTCAATCCTAACAACCGACATCTTTCATGTCCAGTCCCAAGCCCTATGGCCAGTCTATTTCACCGTCCATCTCCACTTCACTTCTTACAAACAGTCTCTTTCTCGACATGCCCTGGCCTTTACAAGCAGTGTATTTCTTGTCATACCGCTCTCCATCTCCAAAAACCGATCAATATCATGCCCAGCTTGCAATGTAAAGAATCAATCCATTTTGTGCCTTACCCCAATCCATTCAAGCTGCGTTTTTCTCGTCTAGCCGGACAAGCGGTTTGTAATTCATACAACCCAAATCCATGTTACCAATAAATGTCACGTCCAACATGAATCCAATATAAACAATCTACTTCTCGTCCAGCCCGAGCCAACATGCAGCTTTGTGTGTCACGTCCAAACACCATCTAACCAGCAGGTCCATGTCACGTTCAACGCCGTCTAACCGACACAGTTATGTCACGTCTAACCCCATCTAATCAGCAGGTCTATGTCAGGAGAGTACCCAGCCAAACTACGGGTGGATTTCACGTCCATCCACCAGTCAATGGATCTATACCACGTCCAACCCCATCAGTCAACGGATCTATGTCACGTCCACGCCCAGTCAATCGATGATTCTATTTCACGTCCCACCCCTAACCGGCCAATGGATCTATGTCACGTCCATCTCACCCAGTCAACAGACCTATGTCACGTCGATCCCCAAACAGTCAATGGATCCATGTCACTTTCACCCCTCAATCAGTCAATGGATCGATTTCACGTCCACCCCGAGCGAGTCAATGGTCTTATGGCACTTCCACCCCCCACCAGTGGATCGATCTATATCACGTGAATTTCCAACTAGTCAATGGATCTATGTCACGTCCACCCCCTTTAGTCAACAGCTTATGTCAGGTCCAGCCCCATCAGTCGATGGATCTATGTCAAGTCCACCCCAATCAGTCGATGGATCTATGTGACGTACACCCTCAGCCAGCCAATGAATCTGTGTCGAGTCCACCCACGGCCAGCCAATAGATTATTGTACGTCCACCCCCGTCAATGAATCTATGTCACGCCCACCTCCGACCAGTCAATGGATCGAAGTCACGTCCATCCCCAATCAGTTAATGGATATAGGTCACATCCACTCACAACCAGTCCATAAATCGATGTCACGTCGTCTACCCTCAACCAATCAAAGGATCTATGTCACGTCAACCCTCAGCCATTCAATGGATCTACGTCACGTCCACCCATTATCAGTCGATGGATCGTAGTCACGTCCACCCTCAAAACCAGACAATGAATCTATGTCAGGTTCTCCCAACCAGTCAACGGATCGATGTCACGTCTGACCACTTCTTCTTCTTCTTTTCTTCTTCTTCTTTCTTCTCCTCCTCCTCCTCCTCCTCCTCCTCCTCCTCCTCCTCCTCTTCTTCTTCTTCTTCTTCTTCTTCTTCTTCTTCTTCTTCTTCTCTTTTCTTCTTCTTCTTCTTCTCTTCTTCCTCCTCTCTTCTACTTCTTTTTTTTTCTTCTTGTCCTCTCCTCTCTTTCCTCCTCCTCCTCCTCTCCTCTACTACTACTACTTCTTCTTCTTCTTCTTCTTCTTCTTCTTCTTCTCGTCATCTGTGAGCTTGTTTGTTGACCTGCGTTCTCCGGCCTGTCTTTGTGCTTCCCTGAAATATCACCGCCCTTCCATTCTTGTCTCTGGATGGAATTCTTGCCTTGCTGTCTTAGTCCTCCATCTAATCTGCTCCTGCTTTTTTCGTCCCGCCTTTCCCTTCCCTACTGCGTGGTGCAGGCGCCTACCCCTGTGTTGCTGAGTTCGAACAGTGAAGGAGGAGACTAGATTAGGAAAGAGACGACTGGGAACAATGGGGGATTTTCCATGAAAACGCTATTGATCTGGAGTGGCTCACTTACTTTAATTCACTGGCTGGTGTGGCTAGAAACGGACCAGCCTGAGAGAGAGAGAGAGAGAGAGAGAGAGAGAGAGAGAGAGAGAGAGAGAGAGAGAGAGAGAGTGAGAGAGAGAGAGACGGACAGACAGACAGACAGACAGACAGACAGAGAGAGAGAGAGAGACAGAGACAGAGAGAGACAGAGGCAGAGACAGACAGAGAAGAGAGAGACAGAGAGAGAGATTGCCGTTTTATTGATCATTCAGTAAGAAACAGTAGGATATGTGCATAGACTTTCTCAATGTTTTTTGCTTCCGATTCAAATGGATTCGAATTATGAAGCCCTGTTACGACTGATTTAGCATTAATGTTACAGTCAACTTCGTTTCTATATAGTAATCAGTAAAATCTAATATATCTGCACGAAGATGCATCGTCTATGGTGAATGGTAACAATATCTACTGAAAATCCATACAAAAAAAAAAAAAAAACTAGAATGTTGCATTTTTGGTTCAATTTGTTAGTGACACGGGTCCGAAATGCTAAGAAGATCAGTATGCACCGCATTCATTTTTTGGACTTAAAATTTACATCAATTACAGATTAGGAAAGATACATTCCTCTATGAACATTCTCTTAGAATTTCGTCGGAAACATCTGCCCCTGTGTTTGCTAGGTTCAGGATAATAAATCACAAGCTTGCTTTCCAAATGGTCAGCATTAAAAATGTACACCACATGTACTGATTCTGTTTTAAAACGTAATCGCCGTGATGTGGACGATGA
>JADBJO010000777.1:0-2500 GCA_016801955.1 Conus betulinus | reverse complement strand
AGAGAGAGAGAGAGAGAGAGAGAGAGAGAGAGAGAGAGAGATAAAAGAGAGAGAGGATAAAAATAAATAATCACTGATCATAAGGATTAGGAGATGCTGTTCCAATATTGCGTCATAAGGTGTGTTTGATATTTGTTTTTAAAGATTCGGAGGCTTGTATTTACATCGATTGAAGTTATAATAGAATTCCATAAGCAGCCACCAGAGTACAACAAGCTTGATTTAAACAGATCTATTCTCGGAAGAAGTACTTTTATCTTGTAAACATGGCGGATCTTCTTCATTTCGAATCTGTTTTTCAAAGTCACAGGGGCACGGTCGGACATTATTTTAAACATAAAGATAGCTTTGTTGTAAACTAGTTTCCATTTTAGAGGCAGAATTCCTAAATGTTTATATTCTGAGAAAGTAGGGGAGGAGGACTTCAGGAGGATCAGTTTAATGGCACGTCTATGTAAACTGAATAAAGGTTTTAAAATATTATCACTAGCCGAATCCCATATTGTTGAGGCATAGTTTATGTAAGATTCAACATAGGCATGAAAGAACAACTTACGGCTATGTTGGTCTAAAAAGTGTTTCATTCTGGAAAGCTGGTAAATCTTTCTGGACACGTTTTTACATAATAACGCAATATGATTCGACCATGACAGATTGTTATCAATATAACACCTAGGATCATATGGTGATCAACTTCTTCGAGATTTTCACCATTAATACAAAGGTAATGATTGCTGCAAGAAAGATTTTGACGTTTTTGTCTAGTAATTAATAAGTATTTAGTTTTTTTTTTTGGGTGGAGTCGCATATGATTAAGTTCAGACCATTCCAATAACTTATTGATACTTTCTTGTAAGGAGATAAAAATGCTATCTAATTTATCGTGACAGGTGTGGATAGTGGTATCATCGGCAAACATCTCACATAAAAAGTTGTAAAAAACAGAGGTAGATCGTTTATATATATAGAAAATAGTATGGGCCCAAGGATTGAGCCTTGGGGGACGCCGTACTTAACAGGTAGAATGGAAGAATTGATCTATTTACCGAAACACACTGTTTCCTGTCTGAGAGAAAAATGAAGATAGAAGTTCCAAAGCGTTGTCAGTTAGGCCATAGATCTTTAATTTCTCAAGTAGAAGACTGTGCGACATCAAATGCTTTCATAAAGTCTACTACTAGAACACCTGTGATTTTATTATTGTTTATGTTAATATAAGCCACTGGTCCACAAGATTAGTTAATGCTGTATGACAAGAATGGTTGGCCCTGAATCCGGATTGGTTTGGATGAAACAGATCGAAGGAGTTGAAGTGATTCAGAATGTGTTTGTTTATATGATCTTCCAAAGGTTTAGAGAGTATAGACAAGATGGAGATGGGTCTATAATTTGAGGGATCAGCATAGTTACCTGATTTATAGATTGGTATGACTTTAGCAACTTTAAAAGCTTTTGGAATATAATTTTTTGCAAGGCATAGGTTGTAGATGTAAGTAAGCGTTTCGGCGATTACTGGGGCTGACAATTTTAAGATTTTCCCATCAATGCCATCAAGACCACTTGTGTTACTTTGTTTTAGGCTACTTAGAGATTTATACACTTCATGGACACCCATAAATGGTATATTTGAAAGAGAGGATATATTTCTAGAATTGCAATAGTCCTGAAGAATATCCAATTTATTTTTTGATGTTCTGTTTATTTTTTTTATTGTTGAGTTAGCTATGTCACAAAAAAATGTTATTCAAGACATCAGATGATAAATCTTTTGGCGAGGTAGTATGAACTTTCACATTTTTATTAGTAAGCTCGTTTATCGCTTTCCAAATAGATCTGTTATCTGCTCTGGAAGAAATAAGATCTTGAAAATACTTTTTCTTTGACGATCGTTTAAGGTAATTGACTAAGTTTCTTTTGTTTTTTATAGGAATCTCGACTCCCTGACACTAATAGCAATTCTCTTAAGTCGGTAGCAATGTCTATATCTTTAGTTATCCAGGGTTTTTTAGATTGTTGCTAACACGCATTGTTTTAAATGGGGCATGCTTATTATAAACATTAAGGAAACTATGATACCAGACTTCTAAAGCCTCGTCGGGGTCTGTGAATTGATAGACCGTAGAATCATTGTCAAATTTTGAAAAGTTTCTGTAGGTAATTATCTTGTGGAAATTTTTTGGAACTTTAACTCCTCGCTTGGACCATGTAAAACACACTGGAGAATGGTCGCTACAACCGAACGTCGGTGAGCATATTTCTATCATGGTGTTAACTGAAGAAGTATATATATGGTCAATAAGTGTTTGGGAGGTAGCGGTGACTCTTGTTGGTTTGTCTATTAGTTGGTCGAGGTTAAATGATTTGTAAGTTTCTGTCCAATATTTGTTCGATTTTAATAAATCAATATTGAAATCACCTAGTAATATATATTCATAAGAGAATGAGGATGCTTCCTCCATCATTGAAGAAAATTCATCTATCCAATCAGTTCGCTCCGCCG
>JADBJO010000776.1:538488-565952 GCA_016801955.1 Conus betulinus | reverse complement strand
TTTCTATGCAGTTCGATGCATGATTTCTTCCACGCATTTTTTGTTTGAGGGCTGGATGAAAAAAAGCCACTGACTTGTGCTTATTCTTTTCCCTCATTAACAAATTTCGTTCGTTCGTTCCTCCTCCTCCTCCTCCTCCTCCTCCTCTTCTGTTTCTTTTCACTTTCTTGTTCATCATCATTGCCATCTGCTACTTCGTCTCCTACGTTTTCTTGTTGTTTCTTTCCCTTGTTGTTGTTTGTTGTTGTTTCTTTTGTTTGTTGTTGTTGTTGTTCTTCGTTATTCTCTTCTTCTTCTTCTTCTTCTTCTTCTTCTTCGTTTCTTTCCTCTTCTTCTTGGATAGGCCGCCCCAGCTTTCCAGGCGAGGATGCTGGTACCTCTGTCAGACGGGTGGATGGCATCCCATCATGAGCCGGTTGTTGAGAGGATCAAGGTTCTCATGAGAGAGAAGAGATGTCTGATGACGAGGAATTCGGAAAACAGTAAAGCGTTTGAATAGTTGTCGTCTGCCCTCCAGAGTTTGATCTTTGACTAGCGTTGCTTTGCTTACCACGACCTTTGTTTTCGGATTTTGCTGTTCGAATTTGTTGACAACACTAATCAGCTTTTTCGCTGTAACTCCAGGGTCAGTACTTTTCAATCATTTATTCCAGTAATGCAGTATAACACGACCAACCGGAACTTCTCAATCATGTTTTCAAATTGTTTTTCACAGTCTGAGATCTTGAAAGCTCTTTTGGGAGACAACTTTAAGTCTGTAGGCCTCTCCCAGGAGCCTAGCGTTGACGCCTAGCGCGCGCGCGCGCGCGTGTGTGTGTATGTGTGTGTGTGTGTGTGTGTGTGTGTGTGTTTGTTGGTACATTGATGTGAGGGCGTGGTGATCGGAGATAGACTTTTGCGTGGTGATATTGGAAAACACTGACTGTATTGCCGTTTTTTTAATTAAAAAAAAAATTGGTGTGTGCATGTGTCGAGTGTCCGCCAGGGACTTTGATTGAGATTCTTAAAGTGCAAGATTGGGTTTCGGGTCACTTGAACAATTTAAGTGCTTTAAATGATATTTTGGAGATTGAGTTTGGATGTAGGGATAGTCTGACACCAGTGGAGAAAGATTAGTATAAGGAATACAGTTGGGGAGAAGGGGGGTGTACGCTGAAGCATCACGTGGGCATCTCGGTTCGGAGGAATATCAACCTTGTTTGATGTTTCAGCCCGGTATTACCAGGTGATGTAGTTCTTCATCCTTGGTCCTTCTGGTATTGGCCTTCAGTGGGCTGAGAGGTGTGTGTGCCTCTTGAGGGGAAGGTCACTACATGTGAATGCGCAGCGCATGCGCGCACATGTATGCATAAGGGGCATGTTGTGATGGTCGCGCATTAGTGTCATTAGTATAGTTGGATTCCTTTTTGCTTCGTTTTTTTTTTTTCGTTTGGGGAGAACTGCGTGGGTATGCTGGATGTGAAGATCTTGTGTTTTCATCTGCTATTCTGTTGGTGAGACTGCGTGTGTGAATGCAAATAAAGCCTTCTGTTTGTGCACCATAGTTTTCCATTGTCCGTGTGTGTGCTGTCTGGCGTTCGTACTCTCAGGTAAAAGAGGGAGGGGCGGTTATAAGGCTGGGGGTATATTCATACTATATCCCTGCCTGCTGTCTTATACAGTGACATCACCATTATCGTAATCATTTTTATTATTACTATTATCATTATCATTATTAAAATCATATTATAGTAATAACTATTTTTATTGTTATTATCATTATTATATTATTATTATTATTAACATTATTACTATGTCATTATATTTATCATTATTGATATCATTATGATAATGGCGATGATGATGATGATGATGATGATGATTATCAACGTTCTTATTAATTATTGTTGTTTGTATCATTATCATATTTATTATGTTATTATGATTCGTATCATTGTCAACTTAAACTGTGCCTTCTTTCCTTCAACCTCTACCCTCCCAGTTCTATTCTATGGTTGTTTACTTTAGACAGATTTTGCATCCAGATTTAACATACAAATAACTGTCTGTTAGTCTTTTGTTTCATTGTTTGATAATCCGGTCTGAAGAAAACCCAAAAGGTCGAAAAATGTGTGTTTTATTTTCTAATTTATTTGTTTTTTCATTTGGCGGCCCGGTGATTCTGTTTGTTGCCCATGTTTCAGTTCTCGCCTGCAGTCAGTCCACTTTTAAGCATCACATCAGCCAGTCAATGTGGATGTGTGATTGTTTATGCATTTAAAGTTTCGGGTGAAAACTGAATATATTTATCTTTGTTTTGTGGTTTGTATAATTCCTGCATTGTGGTTATCTTTCCACCTGCAGTCTCTCCACTTGAAAAGCTTCACATCAACCAGTCAATGTCTCACAGTGTGCGTGTGTGATTGCGTATGTTTTTAAAGTTTCGGGTGAAAACAACGCATCTTTTTTTCTTTGTTTTGGGGTTTGTGTAGTTTTTGTTTCTGTAGTTTGTATTTCCGCCTGCAGTCACCCTCTTTTAAACCTTCAACTTGGCTGCACATTGTCTCATTGTGTGGATGTGTGACTGTTAAGTTTACTATTAGAGTTTTGGGTGAAAACTTAGAATCTCTTTCATTGATTTTGATTGAATGTCGCTTTTGGGTATTGTGTCCATTGATTCGTTTATGTGCTTGTCAGACAGCACTCCAGACATTAGAACCATGACAAAATGGTCTGAAAATTAAGATCTACTCATGGTGTACAAATTCATCAGCAACACATGGTTTTGAGAATTTTTGTAATGGAGTGTCTGCCTCCACTACATCTGACCACAGCCATCAGTGTCGCCTGACTGTCTCCTTATATCACAATGTCTTGGCAAGTAAGGTGTTTTATCCTCTTTGTCTATGTCAACATATCCCTACATCAAAAGAACTGTAATGCTGAACAACTTACCATAATTCCTGGTCAGCTGAGGATCCTTGATATTTGTCCAGGTGTGGAATATCTCCTGAGTCAAAACAGCACGGATATCATATTCCTTCAGGCCAATGCGTCTGGCTGTGGAAGATCTCATTACCGTCTGCTCTTCACCCAGGTGTCATATACGGGGTGTGCGGCCATGTCACTCCTTTCTGTGTACTGCATGTGCAAGTACCCAGGGTAGATATGTGCGTGCTCGTATACAACGCCTATCACATGACTGTGATTCCATGCACTGGAAAACTGAAGTACATCTAAGAGGCGAGGTCAAGAAGTTTCTTTTAGAATGCTATTTTCATGACATGGAGGACAGTTTTATCGACGCACCTTCAAACAAAATGTGGATAGTTGACATTGGGAATCCTCTGATTGTAGTTAATATAGAGTCGATAAAACAGTTTGATTTCATTGTGAAACCATTAATGGATCATTCACATATTTGATCACTCCATATGTGATAGGGTATGATAGAAAACAACTGCATTATACCAAAGATTTCAGTAGAAGTATGACATTCATTATGCATTTTCAACGAATCTCTTTTAGAACAGTAATGTGTTCCTACATAGAACTGAACTACTTAGACCCAAACACAGCTCTCAAAAAGAGTGAAAGAGTATGCCGTCTATGTTGTCTATCACCTACCATTATCACAACTTCAATGCTTCAAATTAAGTTTACTGCTTTTATAGCTGATAATGCTGGTATGATACTGTTCCTGTCTGTACTTCCTACGCACAAAGGGCTTGTGAAGCTGCCCAGTGGTCTGTTCAACTGTTCTGTGCCATGGTATTCTGATTTCCAACATCACCTGCACTGTAACCAGCGCCCAGAATGTCACGACGGACGGGACGAAACAGGGACTGTCCCTTCAGTAGCGAAGATTGCAAGGGGCTGGTGGCATCACGAAACAAGTGTTTCAAATTGATCATATTCGATCGAAACATTCCCATTGTATTTTCTTACACTGAGTGCCATAATGTGGGTGGGTGAAAAACTAGCAGATGTGAAAACCAAGAGGGAAAAGTTAGATTTCCGACGTGCACTGTCAAACTATATCAGATTTAGAGCAGCCATTGGTCTAAGGTCGGGTTGGCATTCTGTGCCGTTTTCATATAGCAAATTCCGTACATGGTTTGACACCACTTTGATTTATAACATGAATCACTTCTATTTCCATCATGACTTTTTTTTACTTCAATGACTTTTCATCAGTATGTTCCTTCAAGGAGTTTCCCATACTGCCTATGCCACAGATTATGGGATTCATTTGCAGTTGTTGTATCCTGCTGATGCTTTTGGAATAATGTGCGAACTAGAATTAAAGTCGAACGGTGTCTTTCATTCACCCATAGTGTTGGCTCATGCAGGCTCCTCTGAATGTATGTGTATGCACACACGACAGCATTTGGCTATTTCCCCTACACGTGTTGTTGCACACCAATTTCTGTCGCGTGACGTCAAGAGAGACTGTATGAAAGAGGTGGATTCAAAAACCTATACATTGTTGAACGTTAGTTGTACGCAACTTGAAGAAGTGTCGTTTGATGGAGAACCATTCACCTACATCCCATTTAGATGTGATGACGACATGACAACAGTGCATCAAACTTTACTGTGTGACTTCAGACAGGATTGTCCAGATGGAAGCGATGAGTCTTTCTGTGAATTTTCTTGTGCTGGTTTTTTTGTGCTTAAACGGTCAGTGTGTGTTACTCAGTCAACGCTGCAATCAATACACAGATTGTGTGGACGATTCTGATGAGGTTGGATGTTCTGATGATGCCAGCTACCATGCCCCAGTCAAAGAGGAAGACAATACACAACAGTTTTACGTTGATCTAGATGGGACAGGTTACTTCACTCAACAGTTGATGAATTCTGAGGAGTTGTGTCCTGATGCTCATTACCAATGTTCTTTGAGTGGCTGTACTGTCTACCTATCTACACCAGATGTAAGGATTCTTTGATTGCATTCATGGAGAGGACGAGCATGAGTGTGAGACATACAGGTGCCCTGGTTTCTACCAATGTCGGGCTTCCAGCATCTGTGTGCATGGAAATCATCTGTGTGATGGATGGAGTCAGTGTCCACAGCTTGATGATGAACTGATGTGTGACACGAGCTGCCCAGAAGGATGTCAGTGTCAAGGCCATGCGTTCCTATGTTCACAACCGTTCCTTTCTGGCCACTTTCCTCTGTTGAGATATGTTAATGGAACAGACTCAAACATGTCTCTAACTGATTTTAGGACATATATTCATCTTATTGCCTTGGTTTTATCACAATGTTTCATTAACAATATTTCACACGTTACACTTTTAAATCTGAAGTATCTCGATATTGCTCAGAACAACATTAAAATCCTCGACATGGCTGTTTTCCTTCAGCTACCGAATCTAAGATTTCTTGCCATAGAAAACAATCCTCTCAGCAACATAACAGGTAAAACCACAAAGCTAATTGTTTATTCACTGAGCTGGATGGACGTGTCAAAACACATGTCAATATTCTTGATAATAATAATATATCCATCTACTTTCCTCAGATGGTAGGAATGAATACTCTCACATTGTGGTGTTGAAACGGTTCATCGGACAACTTTGACAAACATGCCAGAAATCCGAGAACTGGATTTAAGGGGGAATATCTTTGGCAATTTTCCACTGGATCTGTTGTTAAGATCAGATAAATTACAACGTATCTATTCATCGAACTACAGAATGTGCTGCAAGAATGTACTTCCTAAACACCTGGATGAAGGAAACTGCTTTGCCCCTATCACTACACTTCCATCGTGCACATCACTTCTGCCAAATGAACTGTACAGAGTCTTCTTTCAGCTGATTGCTGTGTCTGCTGTGGCAGGATGTGTGGCCTGCTTTCTAGTTTATTCCACAGTGAAGAACATGACTGGAAGCAGTTTTATGATGGCTATTACCCATTTGCAGTTTGCTGATATCTTTATGGGATGCCACGTCATCGTTATTGTGCTAGCAGACCTCCTATTTCGTGGAAAATACATGCAGATAGAAAAAGCATGGACTGACAGCGTAATGTGCAGACTGGCTGGCTTTCTTTTCCTTTTGTCTAGCTCAGTGTCACCAATGATTATCTGGCTCACCACTTTGTATCACGTTTATTGTCTATTGTTTCTTTAATGATCCATGCAGGTTCAACCCATGTTTAACAGCCGTAGTTTGTACAGTTGTGTGGATCATTGGCGTGCTGTTGGCATCAGTTCCATTTCTCCCTGGACTGTCACACTGGGGCCTTCAGGGCCAGTCAGGTCTGTGTCGTCTGGCTTCAGTTGATCACTATCATTCACGGCAAAGATTCACATGGTTTACAGTTATTGTGGCAATTAATTTCATTATGTGTTTGATGACTGGAACTGGTCAAGGTATCATCTTCTGGCGAACACCAAAATACAGGGTAACACTCAACCCACACACCAGTTAGTGTACTCCTCGGTCCATGTTACTAGAAAGGTGACTGTCATAGATGCTTTCTGTTGGTTCGTATTCGGACTGACTGTAATGATAGATTCTTGTGGTGTTGCTGATTTTGTTAAGATCAAAGATACCATGGTTATATTCATGTTACCCTTAAACTATGCTCTCTAAACCCATTACTGTATATGTGGACTGTGCACACGCAATGGCAACGTCAAACACAAGAAAAGAAATTGCTACAAGTGCTAAAATTGCGTGCTAGAATAGAAAACACACCCAGCTGTTAATTTAATGAACACACATATGCATGAGTAACATTTAGAGACATGTAAAACGAGTACGCTTGCATAGCTGAAACTAAATGTTTTTGTGTATTACACATCTGTACACGTATTTACGCTTTCTGTAAGCTAATTGAGATGTATGATAACACTGCTAAATTCAGTTGATAAATTACACCAAGAAAGGGAAACTGTTCTGTTACTCAGCTGATATCTTCTCTAATATGTCGGCAGAAAGCAGAAAGCCTTGAAGCATATTTTAGCTATAATACTTAATTTTACACATCTCTGCTTGTCAGGGTGTGTTGGGGGAACAAAGTCCATTACTTTGATCCAAGTGGCTGCGGTTTTTGTGTTGTTTGCAATCGTTTCAAGACTGTTTGAAATAATGCGTATTTCTTCTTCATCTTGTCTGTCAGAGACCCAGAGTAAAAAAAACTGATGGCTTTTTCTTCCAGCCGAAAAAAAAAACACATTTGTTTTCTTTGGAGGGAAGTTTCATTCTGAACGATTTCTTTTTGGACTTCTTGTCATTTTGTGCAACTTTCGTCTTGGCCATGTCTAAAATGAACCAGATTGCACATTGAAAGAAGCTGAGTTTAGAAACGTAATTGTTTAAACCATCTCATTATGTTTCATCTCTGTGTCTTTTATTTATAAGAAACATAAAGGTATATATCACACACACACACACACACACACACACACACACACACACACACACACACACACACAACACACACACACACACACACACACACACACACACACACACATGTGCATCAAGAGCAGGAACAGCAGCAGCAGCAGCAGTGACGTCGTAAGTATGCAGGCGTTGACAACATCCCTGCAGAACTCTTTAAACGGGATGGAGAGACACTGATTGATTCACTACCCACAATCAGCAACAACATGTGGACACTAACTAAAAGCACACACCATTAACTCAGGTATTCATGGTCACCTTTTCCATGAGAGGAACCCCCGAACACTAAAAATTGTCACAGGATTCATTAACCGTACCGGCAAATTAATTCTCAAACAGACTGATTTCTAAAGCAGATACTGTTATTACTGAAGAACAAGCTGGAATCTGCAAAGGCAAAAAAACACAGTCCAACAGATCTTACACCTGCGTAATGTTTGTTGGATTCTGCAAAAGTCAAAAATAGAATTAAACATATTTAACACCCGTGCATTGTTTGGAAGAAATTAAAAAGAAAAGAAAAACGCCTCTAGCATTACAAGGATTTCTTCCACGTCTTTGTTACTTCAGAGATGTTTCTAATTGTCAGACAGGCAGCGGTATGGGCCATTATGAAGAAATTAAAATTAAATTAAAAGTGAGGAAGAGTTGCGCGCCATCGACCTCACTCTCTCGTCCGAGACCACCTGTATCCAATGGTAAGACAATGTCGAGACGGTTGGAGATGGAGACAGGATGCAGTGGATGACCTAGATGCTCTATGTGTCTCATCTAGCTCTGTGCACTCCACAGTGCCTTGGTTTAACCTCCTTTCTCTCCATTGAACCGTAAAGGTTTCTTCTGCAGTGTCCGCCGGCGTCCAGTCTTTGCCTGCATTTGTAGGCAAGCCCTAACTCATAATCATACTCATATTCCCTACTACTGTGAACTGGAGTAGGGTGGCGCTGTGTCTCCTTCACAGCCGTTGGGAAATTGCATCCTCATCCACCTGTTCTGGAGCTTGGTTTGCCAGATATTTTGTCGAGGTTGACTCCTCTAGATCCGTCGTGTTTAGCCTGGGGGCTCACGATGCCCAGTTACCGTGGGTCACCTCTGGAAGGATGTGGTTGGAAACCACGCACGATCGGACTTGAAGTGACAGAGGTTATAAGCCTGTGACATAGGCATGTGCGCGGTTGAGCAAGCGGGAAAATATAGATGCTGGAGTATGCGCATGTTTTATTGTTAATAAGTAATTTTAATTTTCAGTGTCACGTTTGTAACTATAAATATGTATGTCTTAACTTTTAGGGCAGCGGTTACAAATGTAATTTCTCTTGTAACGAGAGATAATAAAGTTTTCTGAATCTGAATCTGTCAAGATTGTAAACATAAATGATGCCTTGTTGAATTCGAATTTCCTATTCAGAGGAAGATTGTTCAGCGCTTTTAGTTTTTCGTCTGTTGTAGAGATACAGCTGGATGGAGTAGCTTTGCTACACGTCTATGGAGAGAATTCAGCCTTTTTGTGGACGTCACTACTTCCGTCCCACACTGTTGAAGCGTAATTGATACGTGACATTATGTGTGCATTGAAGAAAAGTTTAAGCACATTACTGTTGACGTAGCGCTTTGATTGAGATAACAGGAAAAGGTGTTTTGAGACTACATTGCATACATTATTGAGATGAGATTGCCATTTCAATTCTTTATCTATCGTTAATCCTAAAACACAATGCTCGTCTACCTGCTCGATAGAAGTGCCATTCAACTAAAGTTTTAGGCAAAGAGGAGTCAACTGGTGTTTTTGGCGGGTAGCTATAATCATAGATTTGGTTTTGGCTGGGTGTATGACCATTGAGTTCGAATGACACCAGTCTGACACGTCGTTTAGACTTTCCTGGAGAGAAGTTTCTATTGTCTGTAGATCACTACCATTCGTTTGGAGTGATGAGTCATCAGCAAATAAATCTGTCGTGACCTTTCATCTGATACGGACAATGGTAAATCATTGATGAAGATGCAGAATAGTAGGGGGCCTAGTACTGAGCCCTGTGGGACTCCATGTCTGACAAGTCTGAAGCAGAGGTTTTGCCATAAAGCACCACATACTGAGTCCTATCGTTCAAGTATGATTGGAATAATGGGATTGTCGGGGCATGGTTCAAGTAGACAGATATTTTCTTTAGAAGAATGGAATGATCAACAAGATCAAACGCCTTTCTGAAGACAAGAAAGACAACCCCTGTCATTTGTGATTGGTTCATATTTGAAAGCCATGAGTCGCACATTCGTGATAATGCTGTGCGGCAGGAATGATTAGAACGGAATCCAGATTGGAGTGGGTGAAATAGTTTGTTTTTCTCCATGAACTGAGATATGTGTGTGTATGTGTCTTTCACGGGGTTTGGATAGAATCGATAGTAAGGATATATGTCTTAAATTATTTGGATCCAACAAATCATTTGATTTTGGTAGGGGGTTCACTTTGGCGTTTTTGAACGCCTAAAGGAAAACATTAGTTTCAATGGACAAATTATATATGTATGTAAGAGACTCAACGATGTAAGGTACAGCGAGTTTGAGAGAGAAATGCGGGTATGTTATCAGGACCCATGGATTTTTTTTGTTCTTTAATTACGCTATGTGCATTCATATTTCATGTAAAGCAAAGAGGGGAATTTTGATTGAGTTACTGGATCCAAGTTTTTGTTTGCAAAATGATAATAGGGAAGTCGGGCATGTATATTCATTTGGTGCTCTTATAGTCTGTGAAGCTTGAGTAAGGGTATCTGATAATGACAGAAAGTGGGTATTGAATTTGTCCAGGGTGATGTTTGGGCTTGAATTTTGTGAATCTGTACGCTTGTTGCGTACAATAGTGTTATTGCCCTCCACATTGGCGCTGTGGATTTTGCATCCGTTATCATTTGACTGAAGTAGTCTCGTTTGGCTTTTTCAACTTCGTTTGAAACAAAGTTTCTCTGCTCTTGTATTCGTCAAACAAATTTGATGCCTTGAGTTGGTCACGTAGTACCATTTCTTGCAGCAATTCTGGTGTTAACCACGGGTTCATCTGCGGATGCCTAACTCTTTTTTTTTGGATGTAACGGCGCGTGTTTATTTATGATGGTGAGGAATGTTTGCTACCAGAAGGACAGTGCATCATTGACATCTGAGTAATTATAAGTTAAGTGAAATGGGGAAATGTTTAAGTCATAGAGGTATGCTGCTTCATTAAAAGTTTTGAAAGAGCGGTATTGGATGGTCGTGTGACTTTTTGGGTGGTGGTTTTGGGAGCCTTAAGGACCACGTGCAGAAGACTGGACTGTGATCACTAAAACCAGAATGTACCACTGAAACATCTAGTATTGCAGATTTGTTGTTAGTGTATACATGATCAATAAGAGTTGCAGTTGCTTTAGTTATTCTCGTTGGGGTTTGCACTAACTGATGGAGTGCATTAAGTGATAGTGTACTTGTCCAAGCTGGTTGGTGTTTTAACATATCAATATTAAAGCCTCCTAACAGTAGTATATTTAAATTTTTGTGACAGATCCAATCCATCATTTGTACAAAGTTGTCATACCATTCATATGTGGAAATGGGTGTCTATATAAATGTCCGATTATTAATGGTGGTGATTTGGAGTTTTTTTTTTAAATTTCAATCCAGATAGAGAGAGAGAGAGAGAGAGAGAGAGAGAGAGAGAGAGAGAGAGAGAGAGAGAGAGAGAGAGAGAGAGAGAGAGAGAGAGAGATGGTAATCCTGACCCTGATCATGATTATGATCATTTTCTTGATGGTGGTGCTGATAATGAGTGGTTTGGAACTTTTAAAAAAAAGTTACTTGAGTGTTTACAGCACAAAAGGAAACTGATAGAGAAACGAGATGTAAAACATACTTTGAACCATATGTAACCTGTTTCTTATAAGAGAGGATCAGGTATAAGGTAGTGAATGAAAATTAGACAAGAAAAGACACCGTTGGTAGTGTTGGATTCTTGTAGAATGTACATTATGCAGGAAACAACTTTTAGTTTTGTGTCAGTTCGAAGATTGTGCGTTCAGCTGAATGACTCTGTAAACGTTACTACAGTTCTAAAACCAATGCTGCAATTCAATTCTTATAACTAATACTGCTAATGCTGCTTCTTCTGTTACTGCTGATAGAATTGTCACCAATTAACTTTTACCCTTACATTTACATTTAAATCTCCATTGTGACTGTGGGGGTTTTAAAAGCAAAAGACTCAAGGTACAAAACATGACACCTTGATATATTGAAACAATGATTATAGGTAACCTATGGGCATTCCCAGAAGGATCAGTCAATTGCTGCATAGAATTGGCCTGAAGATTCAGTCTGCTAGTAGAAAGAAACACGTGGAGAGCGTGGCAGCAGAGAGTCCTTAGAAGAGAAGCCCCCTTCAAGCAAGTGTTTCGGCCCTTATCTCCTGACACTCTAGTGGGGTTGGGCCACACTCGGTTCATGACTCATGAGGATGTCCCTCTGCTGCCCATTTTTTTTTTTCCTATCTTGGGACGAGCCATGGCTGGGATTCGAACCCATGACCCTCCGGACATGCTCATTTTCCACTTAATGACTCGCGCACTAACCACTGAGCCACTGGGACAACTGATATTTTGTAGGACACTTAAGCCTTATGAAGTTCACTTTTGTTCCTCCTTGACCAGATCCAGCTTGAACACCTCTCTGCTGCTTCTGCTATTGCTTTCAGGGCTCTGGGTTTTTTCCCTTCCTGCAACTGAGAGCTGTTTCATGAGGCTGTATGCAGACGTTCCTACAAACCCCCAAAGCCCCAATTTCTGCAGTGAGGACTTTGACCTGATAGCCTTCTCTATTCAGGTTGTTTGCCAGATCAGCATACTTTTCAGTCTTGTAGATTTGAGCTGCTGCTATTCTGTTCTCATATGGCACCGTGAGCTCGATCATGAACAGCTGCTTGGTTGACTGAGAGTGGACTACAATGTCTGGTTTCATGCCACTCTTGCTGATAAAGCTCTGGGTGATTCTTCCATTCTGGGAGGTCTGCAGTGCACTCCCAGTCATCTGCCCCATCCAGCAGACTCTGCCTGCATGACCCGAGTGGCACCGTTGTTCTTGGCCACGATTCGCTGCCTTCTGCCGTGAAGAATGTTGCGGGCTTTTGGAGCCCTGATTTTCCCCTTTGTGGTATTGGTACTAGCCCAGACTACTTGTACAATCTCTTTGAGTACTTGGTTGTGCCTCCATATGTACCTTCCTTGATCCAGGGCTACTTTACATGAGCTTAGGACATGCTCCACTGCTTTGTTTATCGAGGCAGAAGGGGCATGAAATATAGTCTGTTTTCCCCCACTTCACCACGTTTGTATTTGAGGGCAGAAGGTCATATGCATATCTAAGAATGAAGCTGATCCGGAGAGGGGCTATGTGCCAAATGTCATTCCCAGTGAGACTTCTTTGGAGTGCATTCTCCCATGTTGTCCATTGCCCTTACTGGCTCTGCTGGACTGCTTTTTGGAGTCTTTTTTGGTCTTCTTCTTTTCTCATCTCCTGAATCATCATGTCTTTTTTGGCTTTTCCTTTGGCCTTTGACCACCATTCAGTTTTGGTCACCCCCCCCAGTCCTTGTTTGTTGGTCTGTGTGTGTCCTGTTATTTCTCTGATCTTGAGACTTTGTTTTGCAGAATCCATCGCCTCTTGAACTTTCCATTTTTCTGCCTGTCTTCAGCTGGGGCTTGATTGCTTCTACCACCTTGTCTCCTGAGTCCTCCAGCATGCTTTGAAGTCTGATCTTCCCTGCTTTGTATTCCTCCAGGATGGATTTCAGTGGTAGTTTCAGCTTTGCTTGGCGACAGTACGGCGCTATGTCAGTCAGGCAGGGTGGACACCAAGCCATTTCCTTGTGAACTTGTTGATTTTGGATTCCATTGCCGCCACTATGCTGGTGCAGATGTCGTATATCATCAGAGGCCATAGGAGCTTTGGTATCAGCGTGAACTGCAGACACCAGACCTTGTATTTGCCAGGGAGCCCACAATGGTCAATGGTCTCCAAGCCTTCTTCCGACATCTGTTTGGTTTCTTTTGCTCTCTGTGCGTCTTTCAGTGTATCATCATACCATCTTCCAAGGCTCTTGACTGGCTCTTCTGTAATTGTTGGAATGGCCTGGATGGCAACACTGAAGACCACAGATTTGGCCACTTTTCCTTTCCTCGGTGAGAGACTCTGTGATTTCTTTGGCTTGAACTTCATTCTGGATGAGGCAACTATGTCATCCAGCCTCTCCAGCACATGACGCGTCTCGTCTTCTCTGGATGAAATCACTGTAGTGTCATCCATGAAGGCCTTGAGAGGGGGCATCTTGTATCCATCGCCAAGGTCTGTTTGTCTTGCGTTGCTTGTTGCTGCTTTCAAGATGACTTCCATTGCCAACACGAATAGTATTGGGGAAATTGCAACAGCCATTGCAATGCCCACTTCCAAGTTGATCCAATCCGTTGTGTACTCCTTGGCAGAGAACCGCATTGAGAAGCCATTGAAGTACTTCTTGAGCATGTCGCGGATGTTCTTTGGCACATGCTACATCTCAAGAGCCAGCTGTATCATCTCATGGGGTACAGATTCATATGCGTTTGCCAGATCAAGCCACACTACGTCCAGGTCTCTCTTTCCTGTTTTTGCTCTTTGGATTGCGTCCCAGATCATTGAGGCGTGTTTACACACAACCAGCCACGCCTGAGATGCCACCTTTCTGGACTGACACATCCAAGTACTTGTTTTCCATGAGGTACTTGGTCAGCCTTGCTGCCATGTCAGAGAAGAAGATTTTCCCTTCGACGTTTAGTAGTGATATTGGCCTGAACTGGCTGATGTCACTTGAATTTTGCTCTTTGAGGATGTACACACCGTCTGCCGTCATCCACTGGCCGCTGATCTTCTGGTTTCTCCAAGCTAATTGCAGCAGCCTGTGGAGCCACTTCAGCACCTTGGGACATTTCTTGTACAGCTGTTAAGATATTCCGTTTGGCTCTGGTGATGATTTGGCTCTGGCTTTGTCGACCACCTTCTTGATTTCCGCCAACGTTGGAGGCTTGTCATTGAACTGTTCCTCGGGGTTGGTTGGCCACACCAGACCTTGTATGTCGAGTGGTGCTTTGCTCTGTGAGTCAGAGTATGTTTTCTTCAGATGCTGCTCAAGAACTCCTTTGTCCACACTTAGGGTCCCAGATTTTGGCTGCTCAAACAGAGTTCTGGCAAACTGAACGGGGTCTCTGAAAAAGCGCTCTTGTGTGTCTTCTTTTTTTGCTCTTCCTCTTCCTAGCAGGTCTTCCCAGAGTTTTTCCAAGCCTTGTTTTTCAGCTGGCAGTGCGGTCTTCATTTGCTTCTTGAGGATTTTCTTTTGGACCCTGATCTTGTCCATCTCTTCTTGGTGTCTGGATTTCTTTGGAGGTGTTTTCTCTTTGGTGTAGTTTTGCTCCGTAGACGTCTCGACATGTGGCATACACAATGACCCCATATGTGGCTAGTTTGTGTTCCAGGGTGCTTTTCCCTATCAGTGCATCGAGTCTTTGGACGATTTTTGCATCCAGTTTCTCCCAATCTTCAATCTCGTCTGCTCGTGGCAGGCTGAGTTTCAGGCGCCTGGCATCGAGGGCCTGTGCAAATTCCTCATCCGAACCAACAGCGTGGATATCCTTGGCACTGTGGTTTAAATACTGGCCTTGGTCTTCCGACGTCTTATCTGCTGATGCAGTGCGCTGCTGCTCATTCAGATGAGTCTTCACACATCCCAACTTTGTTCTGTGGATCTTCATGCCACGGGTGGTAGCGAAACGCTTTCCACAGACACAAGGATATTCCATTTGGTCCATGTTCATAGTCCGTTTGGGATTTGCAGTCGTGATTGGTTGAGCACCGATGGATTCATCATTCTCTCCCCCTTTCGGTGAATCCTGGGAGCATCTTTCCTTTTTTTTTAATAGCCACATGTTGAAGGCAAAGTGGGGAGCCAGCCCACAGAGCCCTTGGTTCTGGTCTTTCCCAGTGTCCTCCGGTCTTTCCCGGACGTCCTCCGGCCTATTCTCGGAAGTCAATGGTTTACCCATGCATCAGTAGAAAGAAACTCGTGGAGAGCGTGGCAGCAGTGAGTCCTCAGAAGAGAAGCCCCCTTCAAGCGAGTGTTTCGGCCCTTATCTCCTGACACTCTAGGGGGTTGGGCCACACCCGGTTCATGACTCCGGATGTCCCTCTGCTGCTGCTCCTTTTTTTCCCATCTTGGGACGAGCCACGGCTGGGATTCGAACACAATCATAAAGGGGAAGAGGGATAAACAAAGAACAGAGTTCACAGGCAGATCAGTATATTCTGTTAAGCCAGTAAACAGCCAAAACAGAAGAATGTGGCCTGACGATTTTCATTTCAATCACAAGAAGTATGACTAATCCGATGATAAACATGCAAGGGAATATACCCCCCTCTTCCTGCTCCCCCCCCCCCCCCCCACTTGCTCCTTCTCCTTCTCGTCGTCGTCGTCATCACATCATTATCATCACCATTATCACCCCCACCACCACCACCATCATCATCATCATCATCATCATCATCAACATCATCAGATTTATAATAAGGATATATTTTAGAACTCGTTACTTTGTCATACGCCGACTTGGTGAGCGAAGTTCGCGACGAGTGGCCGCATTTTCATCCCTCTGGTTTTCCTCGCGCTTGATTCTTTTTCTGACTTAGATTTGTTTTCCTCCCCTTTTTTGCTGCTGTTGCTATTTGTTCTAAACATGTTTCATCCGTCCGCTGTATTGGCCGGCCCAGTTTTCTGCACCATGATTGCTTCTTCTTTTCTATCGTTTTCTCGTCTTTTTTAGTTTGGGAGTGAGCCGTTAAGAACAGAAAGTGGCTTTTTTTTCATCCTGACGAACCTTGCTGGGAGACGATGGCAAGTAGTATCCTTTGATGATGTGTTGACTCATTTGGTGGTGTGAGATACTGTAGTGATTGACACTAGATCGGGATTTGTTCTCCTACCACTTGTTAAAAAAAAATATGGCGGATACAAACAGCAGAATCTTGTCCGTTTTTATTCTGAACAATCAGCTACCCGGTTTTGACCAAAGGCTTTTCACTATGGCGGAGATATGTTCGTCTGTTGAAAAAACGGCTGGCCAGAACCCAAGAAAACGGCAAAGCTACCCTTAATTTGCCTAAATGCATTCATGACAATTTTAGTCCACCATATTAAAAACTATTATTCACCACTTTTTTTCTACCTTTTCATTTTGTTTACTACTTCATTTGTGAAATGAATGCATGCTGGTTTGGTTGATAAGTAAAAGCACTTTTCTTTGGGTAGTCCAACTGACTGAATTACAAATACAAACTAGTGCACTGACAGTTCTGTTTTTCATTGCGACTGTATTGCGAGCAGTCTCGACAGTACGACAGAGCTCCTGGATTGCTCGCTGTGACGATGATGATGATAACAATAATAGTAATACTAATAATGATGATGAAGACATAATTATGATAGTGATATTAACAACAATCATAATAATGATAATACAACAATAATGATGATGATGATGATGATGATGATGATGATGATGATGATGATGATTTGAACAAGCAAATCAACTTTTAAAACGTGCCCTATTCATAGTTATTGCTGTTGTTGCTGTATCATAACAGTTGCTAATACTAACGTGCATATTGACACTAAAATTGAAACGTTTTTAAACTGGTGTTGACCAAATGTCTCATGGACAATTCAGTTGCTGTTTACTAAATTCTTCAGTTCCTACTACATCCATCAATCACTAAAAAGGAACCTACAAATCATGTTCACGGCTAGCAACATAAATGAATGTAAGCGAATTTAGGACAATCCCAGAAGGGTGTCAGCTCTCTCCATTATCTAATTTTACTCCGTGGAATCAGCCTGAAGACCTCATTTCCCACGCCACTCACAAAAATTCAGAGAGTTTGTCGGCGTGTGTTTTGACTCCGTTATTCATCATTTGTGTTCCCTTAAACGTGATCAGCATGACTGTTTTCTGGAAGCACGGGATCAAAGAAAGAATCAATTTGTGTTTGTTTTTCTTGTCAGTGGCTGATGTTATTGTTTTAACAATTAATTTCAACATGAATTTGGACAGAATATACGCGACAATCATGAATACGTCGTTCAAACTACTCATTGCTAAGTACAGTGCAAACAACATGATTCATTCTTTGGTCTGCTTTATTTATATTTCTGGTTTCATGTCTACTTTAATTGCTATCGAACGATGTGTGTGTGTTGTCAGTCCACTCAAAGCTCAGAGTATGCTGCGAACACGAACCACTGCCATAGTCATTGCAGCTGCTCATGTGGTCATCTTTGGGGTGTTTTCCCTCATAGTCAGCAGGTGGAAAGTCGTGTGTATGTACAACCCTCAAACGGGGCGTTCAGTTGACACATACTATGCCAGTGAATTTTACCGAAATAACAAAATTTTCGTTGATGCCTTGGACGGAATTCTGTTTGGGATTTTCCTGCCAGGACTTTTTGTGGTGGGGGTGTCTGTGTCCACCGTGATAACAGTGATCAAACTGCGTCAGATGACAGTTTGGCGCAAATCGTCATCTTCTGTTAATGTTTACAGCGGGGATAAAGACGTTGCCTTGACACGAATGTTGATAGGAACCAACGTTCTCTTCTTGATATGCACGGTCCCTGCGTTGATCTTCCGCACATCAGCTCCATTTATTCCTGACCTTAGCCAGTGGGAAGTATTACAACACTTTTTATCTCCTAATAAATGTGCAACAACTCTGCTCACACACATAAACTCTTCCTTTAATTTCTTTGTTTACTATTTCTTTGGGACCAAGTTTCGCATGAGTGTGCAACAAAGTTTTCTTTGTGCTTCAGATTTTCGACCAAGGATAATTAGTAATGTAATTTAGCACTGGTGTGCAATACAACCATGCCATGTGATATATAACGTATCTACTTGAGACACACACAAAAATGTACATGAACACATGACGTATTTTCAATTGACATTACGTTGGCTGAAATATTGGAAATTGCACAAGAATTGGCCTAGTATTAACCTAATTTGTCAGCACTGCATATTGATATGATGTCAGATGGCATTCCTTTGTATGCACAAACCTCTGGGCTTAAAGAAAAAGACATTGTTCTTGCAATGATGAAAATAAAGCATCAGAACACTTCTTTGACGATCAACTCTGGTGTAATAGAAATTAAAGCGAACATAAATAACACCCTAAAAACATGTCATATATGATGTTGACATACATTTGTCTCTTCCACACCAGCTCTACCCCTTCCACTCACACCCTGTTTGGTTAGTTAGAGATATCCAATCGATCTAAAAATATTCGGTAAGCTAATGCCAAAGAAAGCGTACTGCATTATCAAATAAACACAAAATGAATTTGATAACTCACATCTCTCCAAAAGGTCACCATAGTACCAAATAGTATGAAGAATAAGAGTATTTCAGCTTAAGGAAAAGCACAAATACCAAATTTCAAATAAAATAATCCAGGGGGAGGAGGGGTGACAAAAAAAAAGAAAACAAGAAGAAGAATCAAGAAAGGAAAAGAAAAAGACATGCACGGAAACGAAACATATAGTATTTTCTGGACATTTTATCTCTAAAACTGTATTAGTACGACAAACAGCCATCAGACAAAAACAGAGACAAAAGTACGACAAACAGCCATCAGACAAAAACAGAGACAAAGTCTCTTGATATGTGGAAGCAAGAAAATGGACAGAGTGACAAAAACCAAAAGAGATGCATAACGAACCTAACAAGCTTAGGAATACCAAACAATGGGTATTGAAAAAGTGCGTTCTGGATTACAGCTTAAAGAGACAGAGAAGCATGGTGAGCTAGCATTAATTGCAACCCCAAAATCAAATGGGTATTTTTGATAATAAACACACAAAGGCACAGATCGTCCTCGTCATTATCAACGTCGTTATCACATCAACCTCACCATCAATAGTAGCAATAGTAGTAGCGGCAAGTACAGCAGCACGGCGGCGATGGCGGCGGCGGCGGCGGCAGCAGCATGAATCATATCATAGTCAAGAAGAAGAAGAAGAAGAAGAAGAAGATGATGATGATGATGATGATGATGATGATGATGATGATGGTGGTGGTGGTGGGTTGTGGTGATGACAGTGGTGGTGGTGGTGGTGGTGGTGGTTGTGGTGGTGGTAGTGGTGGTGGTGGTGGTGGCGGCGGTGGTGGGTGGGGTCGAGATGATGATGGTGGTGGTGGTAATGATGATGATGATGATGATGATGATGATGATGATGGATACATTGATACAAACACCGATTTTGAGATGAGATCTGGTTAGTTTGGTCATACTTTATGTCTGAACTGGACGTCTTACTCAACCTGATCGACGTAATACGCTTGTAACAGCCTCTGCTCTCTAGAGTTTGCCAGTAGGCTACAGTCTGTTTATAAGGCAGGAAGTCACTTGCATGAAGCTGTTCCTCATTACTGTGCACAAAGTGGTGTGTTTCTTTAGCTAAATGTGCCATGGTATGGCCAGACCTGGTATGTGGCGGTATAACTAAATGTGCCATGGTATGGCCAGACCTGGTATGTGACGGTATAACTAAATGTGCCATGGTATGGCCAGACCTGGTATGTGGCGGTATAACTAAATGTGCCATGGTATGGCCAGACCTGGTATGTGGCGGCATAACTAAATGTGCCATAGTGTGGCCAGACTTAGAATCTGGCGGTATAACTAAATGTGCTAAATGTGGTATAGCAAGACCTAGTATCTGGGATGGCAGCCAGAGATCACAAATAAAAAAGAAAAACATGACGGCGCAACATCCATAGATAGTAACGTTAATATGTAAGCGTTTTTCTAAGCACTTTTGTATAGAGCATGAAAAGAATAATTCGTCAACTGAGCATTGTCATGCCATGTAAGTCTAGACTAGCTCCATCGTCTTGCAGACAACAGACATTCCTTCCTACCTGAGCTAGTGCATGACATGGAGCTAAAGCAAGCAAACATTTTTTAATAATCTTGGATTTCTTTGAAATGTCTGAAATTATTTACCCAGTCTCTTTGCGTGGTTCTCTCAATACGTGATGTGCACGCATATTCATACACAGCGTGACGTTTTTGGTGTTTGTCCGCTTTATGTTTTCTTGTATATTCATCTCCTTTCGAGCATGTAGATGATATCACTTGTGAAATCGTATTTTTATTACAATACGCTGAGACAAAAATGCACTGATTATCTGGATGAGTGCCTTCATGTGGTAGTATGTTAAACTGGTAACGAAGGAATAGAATTCAGAGAGTAACCTTACTCTGCACCACTCACACAAAGACAAGTCACATCACTAAATCAATAGCATAAATCTTCATATATAATATGAATAAATGACATATCTGTTATATGTTATACATGCACAAACAGGTAAATGGCCTGGAAAGAGTCATCATCCAAGGAGATTCAAAAGAAATGAATACCCAGGGGTGTATTACAATATCTTAAAGTCCAATGGAGAGTCCAAACAAACACGCATCCACAGGTGTGCACAAAACTACCAGGAGCTCTCGCCAATACGCGGGAGAACTCTTAAACTATGCTCCTCAAATTCAGAACTCACACATTATTCATTAAACAACATATTAAGGGAGAAAACAGAGCCCAGAAGCAAAGGAAAACAGCTAAAGTCTCAGATCTCAAGACTCTTCCAGGGGAAAACAAACTTCCAAAGCGTTTGTAGAATAGTTTAAGTCTCAAATCTCCACGGTTATTTCCAAGACTCCCTCTCTCGATAGACGTCTTAAAAGTTGAGCTAAACTAGTGGGGATGCTGAAATCCTGGGCAGCATTCTTCCTCTATCACAGAATAACTTCTTGAGTTTACGCCAGTCTTCAATCGTCCAGGTGAACTTTACGATAGAAGGAACAGGCAGCCTCACACTCTATTCACGAAGTCTGAGGCCACTGCCCTGCCTATGAATGCAGACAAGAACGTTCTCTACTCAGTCACACAGAAGAAAACACTCTTCACTTTTCTGTCTCTGGGGATCATTTCAAGATTCGCACCCCAGTACAATCAGCTTTCACTCCTTCCACACTTACGCTCTACCATAGCCAAACAGGGCCTAGGGTGCACAAGTGATTCTTCACACTACCCCTCCTAAACAAAGAAACGATCCAGTTTCTGTTTATCTACATTGTCATGTAATGCGGAGCGATATTTCGTATGCTACGCGATTACATGAGATAGTACAGATTAACAAAAAGATTATTGATTCGTGCGTTTACACTATAGGTTAGTCGTGTGACACAAGGGAGCATATTGACTGAACGTGGCCCAGGTTTGAGTGAATTTTTTAACACTGTTCACGCGATTTGAATATAAACAGGCGTTGACCTGAATTGGTGCGCACTCTGAGATGGAACAGATGATTTAGATGAAGAAGAGGCAGACTGTGCCCATTGATAAAGGCAGAGGCCTAACACATACAGAAGTATGTGAATTGTAGTTGACTGACCGGTACTCAAGCCGTAAGTATCTAATTTTATATTGTGATAATCTAGATGATTCTCCATTTTGTTTTCAACGTTTTTTGTCGGAACCGAAACTATGTTTGAAAAATTGAAGAGTTCAAAAATGTTAAAGTGTAACATGACTGCTAACTGGCTGGCAGTGTTTTGAACTCGTGTTTATCTGTTTGTTATAGCTGGGCCGACTCCCCCGTGCGGTAGAGGAAAGAAGAGACTGGAGATCGGGCACTAAGGTGGATGGCCGGGGGGCTGCGCGCGTTCCCGGGCCAAGTTCCGATCCGCGGGGGAAGATCCAGGTTGGGCAAAAGTTTGTCGCCGACCAGTAGTTGTGATATGTAATGGCCAGTATGGGATCCCCGCACAGAGGAAGCCAGTTCTGGACACCACAGAGAGAGTGTGTGTGGACACTTGCAGTGAGTAAACCTGCAACAATAGTAGTGACTTTCAAAGAGGCGTGCTTGATTGGATGCACCAGCTGAAAGAATCACAGATTATGAAAATATGTAAGCTTTTGTTTGATGCCAGAGTAAAGAACCCCCATGGGATTTTAAAAGATTAAGGAGGGGATGAATCGAAATTGACCTTTGTTTGCGCCTTATGTGTATGGAGTGGATGCAGTTGAGTGCGGCGGAAAAGACGTCATGTTTGTGTGTGTATGTGCGTGCATGCATGGATATCCAACGTCTGACATACATGAAGACACTGTAATCATATCATATCACACATACACAGAACAAAGTCTACTTGATGTTTACACACACACACACACACACACACACACACACACACACACACACACACAAACATACGCGCGCGCGCACATACGCACACACGCATGCACACACGCACGTACGCGCGCACACAAGATTAGTGTACAAGGGGCATATTAGGGAATCAAGTTGGTTAAGAGACCCAGACGCAGGTATCACTTGGTGACAAAACGCAACAGGCCAAACAAGTATTCATAAACTTGTTGACCATAGATACGTAAAGGGCCTGTGGTTTGTCTGCAGGACAAAGGAGTCTTCCCACAAAGCCCAAATTGTGGCCAAGCACTCTCTTTCTTTGGTGTTACGTAAATAACAGTATGCAAAGTGCCCTAAAAAGACTACAGAAACATTGCGCCGACACCACTAATGCTAATATCACTTCTAACCAGAAATGGTCGACAAAGGTCTAGCAGCCTTAAACCAGGAGAAGTTGCCATATGTACCTGAACCTGCAGAAAACCATACAATGATACGTCCATGCAATGGGTCTCCTGCCCATTTGTTCGGTGATGAGAGTGTGAGCAACAGTGAAAGCCCCAACAACATGTGAGAAAAACTTCACATAGCAACTCAACAATCCTGTTAAGGAGCGAACCTGTTCTTAGGAGCAGGCCTGGAAAAGAAAAAAAAAGTCTTCTTAACTTTGTCTTCTTGTGGATTAATAATGCCATGCGAAACTACATATCCCCAAAACGCTAGCTCTCAGAAGCTAGCACACATCTTAAAGGGGTGGGCAGCAGGTCCAACACTCTAAAAACACAGCCAAGAACGCCAGGAACATGAGTAAGGTATGTATTCCGGAAAGCAATTGTAACAAAGATATCATCAAGGAAATTAAGGCTGAAAACATTCGTGATGGCTAATTCCTTATCAAACGGCCTTACTTTTTTATGCATCATGATTATCATAGCATAGCAACCATACACAGTCTTAGTATAGGCTAACAAGCTCACTGGGCGTGGGAAAAGGTTGAGGGAAAGGATGGAATAGGGGGAAAAAAACAGACATAAAAAGTGACGTGGAACTTTGAATTTTCCCCCCAAATGCTAAACTCCGTTCCTCATACACCAACGCTCATCTTGATCCGACTGACCAGTCAAAGGTGACAGCTGGGGAGTGCCGATACTTCGCCTCGTACAGCTCACACACAAACAGGCTTTCCCACAGCTCAGTGTCGCCACATGGGATCACAGCCCGGTTGAAATGACTCACAGAAAAAGATCGAACAAATGTAAAAATATGCCAAAGGTATGACAACCAATGTCTTACAGCTGTATACCATTGCTGCAGCTGTCAATCAATTTCAGCAAATGTGGCTACTAATTCTACTGCTACGGTTGCTGTTTATACAAGTACCACTATGTTTCTGTACTGATATGGTTAGAATTAACTTTGATAACAATTTTCATTTGTGACGCCACTTTTTAAGTACAAAGCAGAAAAGCTACAAAACATGACTTTTTGGAGACTCTGAAGGAATAAACATAAACAAAACATGGGGATATCCTGAGGGAGCAGTCAAATACTACACTATAGAATCAGGCTGAAGACTTTGCTGAACGACTCTCTCAGTCAAATATACACTATACAATCAGGCTGAAGACTTCGTCTTCAACATTGCTGAACGACTCTCAGTCAAATATTACACTATAGAATCAGGCTGAAGACTTCGTCTTCAACATTGCTGAACGACTCTCAGTCAAATATTACACTATAGAATCAGGCTGAAGACTTCGTCTTCAACATTGCTGAACGACTCTCAGTCAAATATTACACTATACAATCAGGCTGAAGACTCCGCATCCAACATTGCTGAACGACGCATAAAATGAGGGCTGACATGCCGGTGTTAATATAGTTACATATCTGCTCTCCTCTCTGAATCACTTTCAATTCATTTACCTTTTACAGGTATGCAATCAAAAACGATTCAATTGGTGCTTGTTGTTTTTGTACTATAGGATATAATCATTACGGAAATTTGTTTTGAATGAAAATTGGGCAAACGTTTAGCAACAATGACGATCATCTCTCTGAAAAGTCATTTACTATGCTCAAATATCATAATTCATTTGCTGGCTCACTTTATTCATATTTCTGTTTTCATGTCTACTTTGTTCGCCATCTAAAGAAAAATGATTTTTGTCAGTCCAATTAAAGCTAGAAAAATCCTACAAACTTCCATACGTGTTATTCTAGTCGTTTATGTGGTCATATTTGGGATACATTATTTGATTGCCACCAGTACGAAAGTTGTTCCTTTGTCAACTTTATACACTGAACACATAGCTGACGCAAACTATTCTGGTACATTTCTATAGATCACTATTAATCTTTAAAAAAATATTTATAAGAATTTCCGTCAGCATAATCTAGCGTAACCTTTATGGTGGAACTTTTGTGTCCATTGCACTAACCGTCATCTTATTACGGCAGATGAATGCATGATGCACGCAGTCTTTCTCATCGTATGTTTACAGAGAGCAATGAGACCAAACGCTGGTCAGTGACCGAATGTTGAGTGGGACTAAAGCTCTATTCTTCGTATGCACAGTTGCTACATTCATCTCCTGCATATTGTCTCCCTTCATCTCTGCTCATTGTCCTCTGATTAATGCTCAAATAGTGTGTTCATAATAGATGAACTCCTTGTTTAATGCTTGTGTTAACAAAATTACAACAAAAGCTAGGGGAAAAGAGTTTCCCACCAGCGTATGTCGTATGTTTATTGTATTCCAAATATACAGTGCAAGGGGTAGTTGAGCACTGATGTATGGTGTTCCAGATGTACAGTGTTAGGTGCAGTTGAGCACAGATGTATGGTGTTCCAGATGTACAGTGCAAGGTGTAGTGGAGCACTGATATATGGTGTTCCAGATGTACAGTGCAAGGTGCAGTTAAGCATTGATGTATGGTGGTCCACATATACAGTGAAGGTGTAGTTGAGCACTCATGTATGGTGTTCCAGATACACAGTGCAAGGTGCAGTTGAGCGCTGATGTATGGCGTTCCAGATGTACAGTGTTAGGTGCAGTTGAGCGCTAATGTATGGTGTTCCAGATGTACAGTGCAAGGTGCAGTTGAGCGCTAATGTATGGTGTTCCAGATGTACAGTGCAAGGTGCAGTTGAGCGCTAATGTATGGTGTTCCAGATGTACAGTGTTAGGTGTAGTTGAACACTGATGTATGGTGTTTCAGATATACAGTGCCATGTGTAGGTGAGTACTGGTGTATGGTGTTCCAGATACACAGTGCTAGGTGTAGCTGAGCACTGATGTATGGTGTTCCAGATACACAGTGCTAGGTGCAGTTGAGCACTGATGTATGTTCTTCCACATGTACAGTGCAAGGTGCAGTTAAGCATTGATGTATGGTGTTCCACATGTACAGTGCTATGTGTAGATGAACACTGATGTATGGTGTTCTAGATACACAGTGCTATGTGCAGTTGAGCACTGATGTATGGTCTTCCACATGTACAGTGCAAGGTGTAGTCGAGCACTGATGTATGTGTTCCACATAAACAGTCAAGGTGCAGTTAAGCATTGATGTATGGTGTTCTACATATACAGTGCTATGTGTAGATGAACACTGATGTATGGTGTTTCAGATGTACTGTGTTAGGTGCAGTTGAGCACAGATGTATGGTGTTCCAGATGTTCAGTGCAAGGTGCAGTTAAGCATTGATGTATGGTGTTCCAGATGTACAGTGCTATGTGTAGAGCTGTTTCTAAGATCTTGGACAATAATAAAGGAGCACTTTTGATGTATAACGAACAGGGTGGAGAGACAGATCAATACTGCCTATCTGTCCAGTAGATAACAAAAGCAGAGGAATATGGCATGATCATTTTCATTGTCATCACGATAACTTATGACAAATCCGATGATAAACATGATAATAAAAATAAATCCACGTCCTCCTTCTCCTTCTCCTCTCTTTTTTTTTAAAATTATCATCATCATCGCCGTTGTCGTCATCACCATCGTCATCATCATCATCAGAATAATAACATTGATAATGAAGATGATACTGGTTCGATGGTGGTGAATACTACTTAACTAATCAAAACTGTAGATTGGAAAGAAAGTATGGTCAGTGATTTATCTTCCTTTTCTTCTTGTGTGTGTGTGTGTGTGTGTGTGTGTGTGTGTGTGTGTGTGTGTGTGCGCGTGTGTGTGTGTGTGTGTGTGTGTGTGTGTGTGTGTGTGTGTGTGTGTGTGTGTGTGTGTGTGTGTGTGTGTACTGCGCGCGCATTCGTTGTGTGTGTGTGTGTGTGTGTGTGTGCGTGCGTGCGTGCGTGCGTGCGTGCGCGTACGCACTTACACATGTACACAATCAGTCGTACGCATACACTCTGGGAGAGAGAGAGAGAGGGGAGAGAGAGAGAGAGAGAGAGAGAGAGAGAGAGAGAGAGAGAGAGAGAGAGAGAGAGAGAGAGAGATTTTCTGTCTCAAATGGCAACTGAGATGTTACCTCAAGTCGGCTGTTTGTAAGATCTTGGACACAATAATAAAGGAGCACTTTTGTGTATTGCCTATCTGTCCAGTAGATAATAAAAGCAGAGCGATATGGCATGATCATTTGTATTGCCATCACGAAAACTTATGACAAAGCCGATGATCAACATGCTAATAAAAGATAAATCCACGTCCTCCTTATCCTCCTCCTCTCTTTTTTTTCAAAATATATCGTCATCATTGTTGTTG
>JADBJO010000776.1:513488-525988 GCA_016801955.1 Conus betulinus | reverse complement strand
ATAGTATGTTTGTTGAGTTTCAAAAAAAAAACTAACTAAAGGTGCCACCTAGAAGCAAAAGAAAAATCATGAAAGAGCAAAACAAGCTACATTTTCTTGTGAAAAGTAGAAAATATAAAAAGATAAGCTCTCTTAAGACACAAGTGCTGAGGGCCAGTTCTTGGAATGAATCCGCAAGGGACTAAATTACAATGAAACAATAAATTCCAAGGATAAGTACCGAGCACCATTCCAGCAACTTACAGAGCAGCTAGGTTGCTGCTTGTAGGACTCCAAGGATACTTGATACCAGGTTTGGTGGCGATCGGCCTAAAACTGTGGCCGTGTATAAGCGAACAGACAGACAGAGAAACTGGGCTTTACATAATATATACATAATATATTTAAAAACGTTCAAGATTAAAAAAGACACACAAGTGCATATATTTTGAACCAATATTTCGGATATATATATATATATATATATATATATATATATATATAGAGAGAGAGAGAGAGAGAGAGAGAGAGAGAGAGAGAGAGAGAGAGAGAGAGAGAGAGAGAGAGAGAGAGATTTGTACATCCATTGCTTTTCCAAATATGTCTGTTTCAGTCATGCATAATTCTTGAATGGATATGATTCCTAATGTCTGATAGTTATGATAGTAAATAATACCAGCCGCCGTGGAAAAGTGGTTTGCGTCGTGGACTCCCGGCTGGGAGGTCTTGGGTTCGATTCCCATCAGAGTCATGTGGGATTTTTCTTCCCCGACCGACTCCTTACCAGAGCTGAGTTTGCTACGGGCTCAGTTGGGAAGACTGGGACCACACAGTCGAGTTTCAATCGAGTTTTAATGCGTCTCTGAGAGTGTTGCTAAAATTTCTTGACCAACACTGCAGGTGTCTGTATCTCTCGGGTCTGGACGACGACGGGGATACACTATGAAAGGAAGCGTGGAGTACAACCCTGTCATGCAGTCTCAGATCGGAATGGAAATCCGTAGCATCATATTCATCATCCTCATTCTCATCCATCAGCATATAAAAGTGTCAAATTCTGTGGCACTTCATGCTCTGCTCTCAATGTGATCTTAGTTTCGATGTCCTCTCCACGTCTGTGGCCTTGGTTTAGTTTCGTCGGGGTCTCTGCTATGGGCGAGTCCATGGTGGCTGTCGTTGGACGGACGTGGTGGCGCCCTCCGGTGGATGAGCTCTCTCACGCCGGCTTCGCGACTAAGCAATTATTGTCGTCAGTAGGGGGCTTAGTAGGTGGTGTACAACGTATGTTGAATCAGAAAAGCCACCACTGAACACCACCGAAGTGACTCGGCAGCAGTGCAGTGTCTCCTCCGGTGGGTTGCCTCTTGAGGACTTGATATTTGTTGCTTCCTGTGGATTGCCGGTACCGGGACTATGGCGGGACCGACCGGGCTGTGACTGTGGACGGGGTGTCAGAATGAGCGGCGTGGGTGCACTGCCACTGAGGTGGCACAGGAGATCGGACAGAAAAAAAAAAAAAAAAAGATAAAAATGAAATAAATTAATAACAAAGATGAATAACAAAGTTGATGTTGACGACAATGATGATAATAAAGATGACAATGATGAAATATAAAAGAAACTGTTCTGTACACAGTAATTGCTGTCGGTATCATATTTTATGAGCTACTACTACTATTTTTGCCATTGACAAGACAACCATGATCGGATGCATACTGGCACTGAAATTGAATACTGTAAATTGATGGTGACCAAATCTCTTGTGGACAATTCACTCGCCGTTTTACTGTATTCTTCAATTCTAACCACATCTATTAATTACTAAAAATAATGATAATAAAATAAAAAATAATAAATAAAAAAGTGCAGAGAATACCGACGTGATGAATGTAAGCAAATTTTGAGACAATTCCAGAAGGATGTCTGCGTTCTCCATTGTCAAATTTCACTCCTTGGAATCAGCCTGAAGACCCAGTCTCCTATGCTGTTCAACAAAAGTTCAGAGAACTGGTCGACGTGTGTGTGCTGACTCCGTTATTCATCATTTGTGCCCCTTAAACGTGATCAGCATGACTGTCTTCTGGGAGCACGGAATCAAGGAAAGAATCAATCTGTGTTTGTTTTTCTTGTCAGTGTCCGATGTTATTGTCTTAGCCATTCATTTTGAACTGCATCTGGACAGAATATACGCGACGATCATGAACACGTCGTTCAAACTAATCATTGCTAAGTACAGTGTAAACAACATGATCCATTCTTTGGTCTGCTTTGTTTATATTTCTGGTTTCATGTCTACTTTAATTGCTATCGAACGATGTGTGTGTGTTGTCAGTCCACTCAAAGCTCAGAGTATGCTGCGAACACGAACCACTGCCATAGTCATTGCAGCTGCTCATGTGGTCATCTTTGGGGTGTTTTCCCTCATAGTCAGCAGGTGGAAAGTCGTGTGTATGTACAACCCTCAAACGGGGCGTTCAGTTGACACATACTATGCCAGTGAATTTTACCGAAATAACAAAGTTGTCATTGATGCCTTGGACGGAATGCTCTTTGGAATTCTCCTGCCAGGACTTTTTGTGGTGGGGGTGTCTGTGTCCACCGTGATAACAGTGATCAAACTGCGTCAGATGACAGTTTGGCGCAAATCGTCGTCTTCTGCCAATATTTACAGCGGGGATAAAGACGTGGCCTTGACACGAATGTTGATAGGAACCAACATGCTCTTCTTGACGTGCACATTGCCTGCGTTGATCTTCCGCACATCACTTCCATTTATTCCTGATCTTAGCCTCAGTGGGAAGTATTACAATACTTATTATCTCCTAATTAATCTGCAACAGCTCTGCTCATATATCAACTCTTCGTTGAATTTCTTTGTTTACTATTTCTTTGGGACAAAGTTTCGCACGAGTGTACATAACAAGTTTTCTTGGTGCTTCAGATGTTCAACAAAGGAAAACTAGGGCTGCAATTTTATACTGGTGTACTATATGATCAAACCATCTGATGAAAAAAGCATATCTACTTATACAAAAAAATGCAAAATAGATAACACATATTTTCAAACGATGTAAGCCGTTACTAGAATATTAACAATTACACCAGAATAGGCCTACTGTTGACCTCATTTGTATACTACCATTGTACTACATTGTCGAAAGGCATTTTTACATATTCACAAATGGAAGGGAACAAAGATATATCGTTCATGTAACAAGGGGAGAAAAGCATCAAAACATTTGCTGAAGTGGTTACTCTGGCATAATTGCAGTTAACGTATGCATGATAAATAGACTTGTCATTCATGACTCTCCAGCTCTGTCTCTGTATATTCCACTTACACCTCGACTGTTAGCTACCTGTATATTTCCCATCTAACAAATTTCATTCAACGAGCTTTTATGACAAAAAGTAGACTGCAACATTAAACTAACAAACTTCTTTTCCAGACATTAAACCTTAGAATGTCTTCTAATGCCAAATACTATGAAGAATATGAGCATCTTTACCACAAACAAAGCACAGAACCAAACCAGTAAACGGACTCATGAAGAAGAAGAAGAAAAAGACGAAGAAGAACAACACAAAAAACAACAGCAACAGCAACAACAACAACAACAATACGGGTGGGGTGGGGGGGGGGGGGGGGGGGGGTATTTTTTCGACACATTCTTTCTTTTGGAAATTCATGAAATAACAAACAGCCATCAATTAAATTCAGATGTAATCTCTTGAAAGGTGTTAACACGGAAATGGACAGAGTAATAAAAAAAGAGAAAATGTTTACAAACATAAGAATCAAGATTGTCAAACAATGAATACCGGAAAGCCTCGATAACAAGATAGTGGATCAAATTATCCTCAGCATTATAATCATCGTCGTCGTCATCATCAACCTAATCATTACCATCATCATTAGCAGCAGCATCAGTACCAACAGCAGCTGAGGCAACATCAACATCAACAGCAGTAGAATTATAACGTAATGATAATGGTTAAGACGAGAAAGATGGTGAATGATAATGACGACGTCAACGACGACGACGACGACGACGATGACGACAATGATGATGATGATGATGATGATGATGATGATGATATATGACCACGAAGTGTAGTTTTAGATTTTCTAATGATTTCACAATGGTCGTCGATAAGGTCGGAGCTGGTTGACCTACTCAACATAAGAGAAGTGACGCCTTTAATCACAAGAACTTGCAGCGGGGCTACAGTTTGGTCGTCAGGTAGGAAATCACCTGCAGAAAGCCTTTCCTCATTGCAGCGGGGCTACAGTTGGGTCGTCAGGTAGGAAATCACCTGCAGAAAGCCTTTCCTCATTGCAGCGGGGCTACAGTTGGGTCGTCAGGTAGGAAATCACCTGCAGAAAGCCTTTCCTCATTGGTCTGCGCAAGGTGGCATGCTTGGCTCACTAATTTTGCTCTGGCATGGCATAGAACCTGGCGGTATAATCATGACATGGAACCTGGCGGTATAATCATGACATGGAACCTGGCGGTATAATCATGACATGGAACCTGGCGGTATAATCATGACATAGTGCCTGGCGGTATAATCATGACATAGTGCCTGGCGGTATAATCATGACATAGAACCTGGCGGTATAATCATGACAGAGAACCTGGCGGTATAATCATGACATAGAACCTGGCGGTATAATCATGACATGGAACCTGGCAGTATATTCCTGGCATAGAGCCTGGCGGTATAATCATGACATGGAACCTGGCGGTATATTCCTGGCATAGAACCTGGCGGCATAATCATGACATAGAATCTGGCGGTATATTCTTGGCATAGAACCTGGCGGTATAATCATGACATAGAATCTGGCGGTATAATCATGACATAGAATCTGGCGGTATATTCCTGGCATAGAACCTGGCGGTATAATCATGACATGGAATCTGGCGGTATATTCCTGGCATAGAACCTGGCGGTATAATCATGACATAGAATCTGGCGGTATATTCCTGGCATAGAACCTGGCGGTATAATCATGACATAGTGCCTGGCGGTATAATCATGACATAGAACCTGGCGGTATAATCATGACATAGAACCTGGCGGTATAATCATGACAAAGAACCTGGCGGTATGATCATCTCAACAACTTTGATTGCCAGTCAACTAGCGAGAGAAAACCTTGAGTTATGGTTATCCATATAGAGTGACGTTTTTTCTTTTCTTTTTTTTCTTTTCTTTTTTTTTTCTTTTTTTTTTTTTTTTTTTCTTTTTTTTGTTTGTTTGTTTTGTTCTGTTTGGTGTCTAGTCTTTTGTGTAGAGTATGAAATGAATGATAATTTGCCAACTGAATATTGTCATGCCATTTTACATCCGAATCGACTCTTGCGCATGGTAGTTTACAAAAGAGACGATAAAAAACTGTACTTTTTATAAAGTGGTCTGCGGCTTAAGGTATGTGAGGTCACAAAATTGACGGGAAGGAATAAATCGGATCCAGAGAACGTGTATAAGCAATATTTTGAGACAGAGAGAAGAAGCGGAAGCCCAAAAGTGTATTAGAGAGAGAATACCTTTCCAACTCAGCTAGTGCATGATACTGATATACAAAAAAAAAGAGAAAAAAATGCATTGTTGCAATCTTAGATTTCTATAACACACTTTTTTATTTATATGTTCACTAACGTATCTTAAACATTTGACTGCCATTTAAAGAACCAAAACAAGAATTGGCTCTGCAAAGGATTTTAGCCCGAATGGGGTAATAATTCACAAAAAATTCTAGCATCTAAACTACTAACAATTGAATAATAATATGTGTACAACTTTTGCACAGAATTGAACAAAGAATCAAAGCAAACTGATTATAAGGCCAGGTTGGAATTTACAAACATGCCTGAATCAGCTGAAAATCATATAATAAAACATTTGTAAATTCTGAAAAAAAATGTAACCGAATTATTTCTTACAACTTATGATAGCATGCTACTATAGGAGGCAAACAATCACCAAAAATGTAGGAGGAAGCACCCAAATACTGAAAAAGTGGGTACTTTGGCATTTTGTGTAGATTATGTGTTTACATCCAGTGAAGTCTTCACGTTTTCTGAACACGGTAAACACATTTATGCATGCATGTACTGCCTTCAACTGAGGCCAAAACACCCTAAATAAAATTCATATCTAACTTGCAAATTGTCACTGTTATCCAAATATTTCAACAGCGACACAACAAATGACAACATGGAAAGATAAAGTGGACAGGTAAGATGTGCATAAAGTACAGGTGCAAAACACTGATCATGCACCCTGTACTGTAAGTAACACACAAAACAAACTCAAACGACACAGCACACGTTGATCCACAAACCTACTGTGGATACGATGCTTTGTTTTGCTTCCTGTGTGTAGAGGAAATAACGAAAAAAGTCCTACCTTATCTCCATCAGAACAGGTAGCCAAAGTTTGCAGCCTCAGTAAGGGACCTGTGAGTGATAATCCTCAAAGCATTGCTGAATGCAAAGTCCAGGGTTTGATGGGCAATATTTGCACGAATGTTGTGTCAGTTCATTGAGAATCGTCACAGCATCAGTTGACAGCTTTGGGCGCCCAGAGAACTAAGAACAGAAAAATATGTGTCCAGCCCCCCCCCAAAAAAAAAAAACAAACAAACAAACAAACAAAAACAAAGAAACAAAGAGGGTTCATTGACTGGTCGAGTTTAGACTCAGACCAGTACTTCTGCCGACAAAAGACTCGTAAGCACATCTGAATACCATTAACGCCATCATTAGAAAAGTAGTTAAGGACTCAGAATCAAAACGTTCTTGGAGAATATTTCAACAGGACCGCCCTGTCTTCATCATCTCACTGTTGCTGTTGTGGCAGCGAGGCCTGGTGGAGCGACTGTTGTGTGGGGTGAACGGTTGTCAGGATCTGATTGTAGATGGGGGGAAGTTCAAAGCCTTTGATCTCTGTTCAGGCTGGAGCGTCTGGTCTTGATTTCGATGCTTTTTTTTTTTACTTTTCTTTTTGTGAGGAAGGGCTCTGTAGATAAGATCTTGTTTTTTGGGGGCTGAGACTGTGGCCTGTGGCCTGTAGGTGCTCTTGTATGACAGAAGTAGATCGGTTTTGGTGTTCCTGTAGGCGGGTGGTGAGTGGTCTTGCTGTCTCGCCAATGTAGGTATGGGTACAGTCTTGACACCTACCTGGTACACTACACCACACTGCTTGAGGGGGTCCGTTTTGTCTTTGACATGAGTCAGTTGCTGGCGTAGGGAGTTGGTGGGTTTGTAGAAAACTTTTCATCCATATGTTGGAAGGCCCTGGCTAGACGCTCTGAGACTCCTTTAATGTGAAGGATCCCCACTTTCACACTGTCTGTACTTGTAGAAGAAGGGTAGAGAACTCGAGGGTTGTCCCACATCCATGCAGGGTATCCATTAGCGGAAAGGGCAGTCTTGATGTGTTCTTCTTTCAGCTCTTCCTCCTCAGTGGAACACAGTACAGAGACTCTGTGCATGAGGGGTGTTGACAACAGATCTCTTGTGCTGGAAGGGGTGGTTAGAGTGAAAGTTCAGATATTGGTCAGTGTGGGTGTGGTTTCCTATAGACGCTAGTCTCCACCCTGTCGTCATAGGTTCGGGTGATGAGTGTGTCCAGGAACAGGATCTTCCCTTCTGCATGAGTTTCCTAGGTGAACTGGATACTGTCGTCGATGGAGTTCAGGTGAGTGGTGAAGCTGTCAACCTCCGTCTCCTGTATGAGGGTCATTGTGTCATCCACATAGCGGTACCACATGCTGGGAGGGGTGGCAGCGGGTCTCAACGGCTGCTTTCTCAAAGTGTTCCATGTATAGGTTAGCTACCACTGGAGATACTGGCGATCGCATGGCAGCTCCTTGTTTCTGCAAGTAAGTTTTGTTTCTGAGTCAACTACTTTTCTAATGTTGAATCCAGAATCCAGAAACCTATATTCTTCTTAACGCTATCGTTTTTGTATTACGATCGTGATATGACGACCAGTTACATTTTTACATGAACCTAAGCCTCTCGGTGTAAATATTGATAACCAAGTTTCACCATAAAAATGTGAATTTGTCTCTCCGGAATAAAGAGGATTAACGCTATGTTAACATAAGAACGTGTAAAGTATCTGCCATTGAATGCATTATTACATTTGGTGTCTCACATTAGGGTTGTTCATTCCACTGACGTCTTAGTCAGTGAGATGTTACATCAGTTCCACAACTAACCACCTTCAAATAACTTTTTTTAAAGATAATACCTACTCGGAACTAGGTCTGCAATACTAAAAATGGCAGTCCATGTTAAATGGAATGTCGTAAAACAACACAAAAATGTGATTTAAGAGCAATTGCGTCAAAACAAAGCAACAAAATGTCACCTACACACACACACACACACACACACACACACACACACACACACACACACACACACACACACACACACACACACACACACACACACACACACACACACACACACACACACACACACACACACACACACACACACACACACACACACGCACACACACACACACACACACACACACACACACACACACACACACACACACACACACACACACACACGCGCGCGCGCGCACACACACACATGATCTCTTTTGCATGCCCTGCGTTAGCTTATGGATAATTCAAACTTAGGAGATGTTTCCAGTCTTTTAGGCTTTTATTTTCTAAGAACTATTGTATCAAATCTTTTTAGTTTTGCATCTCTAGTTACTTGTCCTATTTGCTGTACAATCTACATTTCCGACTTTTGAATTTCAGAAACATTTTACTTTACGGTTCGACCGTAAATGTGATGTCCTTTAGCATATGGGAACCACCAAAGTCCGTCTTAAGGCCTTAGGAACATAACCGTTTACATTGTCTATTCAGAGTCGACGTTGTGTCCGCTAATTCGGACTCGTCAGTGGAACCTGGCCGATTGTATGGTTCCTTCCTTGCTGTCAGCCAGAGATATACTGCAATTACTTTGTGCTGTCCTCAGCACCAATGGCACTGAAACAAAATCTGACAGCACACACACACAGACACACACACACACACACACACACACACACACACACACACACACACACACACACACACACACACACACACACACAAATAGCCAGCTAAGGATGAAAAGCCAAATAAGAGAAAAGAACCGGAATTAACTAAGATGCATGAGATATGAAATCAACGAATAAAGAATACTAAACATAGGAGGAGATTTTCGAACCTTTATTTTAGAATCCATTTACGAATACAAGGAAGGTGAAAAGGTGTCTACAGTCAGAGCAGTCAGCTCTGCTTAAAGACCAAAAGATGTCGGGCTTGAGAGAGGCTTTTTGTTAGCTGGAGCTCTATCGCACACATCTACATAATTGGTTCATTCACGTTGATCTAATTGGTCAGTTGTCCGCCTCATATTCTGGAACTGTCTGTTCACCACTCTTTGCATGTAATGGTGTCAAAAGATCAAGTTTAAAATACATACACGAGGATTTGCTCACGGGCAGAAGTAAGCAGACCTCGCTGAACGGACACATTGAGAAGCTGACACATTTGCTTGCCGGAGAGGGCAGACCAACCACCTGTAGAGGGCAGACAAACCACCTGTAGAGGCAACCACCTGTAGAGGGCAGACCAACCACCTGTAGAGGGCAGACAAACCACCTGTAGAGGGCAACCGCCTGTAGAGGGCAGACCAACCACCTGTAGAGGGCAGACCAACCACCTGTAGAGGGCAGACAACAAACCACCTGTAGAGGGCAACCACCTGTAGAGGGCAGACCAACCACCTGTAAAAGGCAGACCAACCACCTGTAGAGGGCAGACCAACCACCTGTAGGGGGCAGACCAACCACCTGTAGAGGGCAGACCAACCACCTGTAGGGGCAGACCAACCACCTGTAGAGGGCAGACCAACCACCTGTAGAGGGCAGACCAACCACCTGTAAAGGGCAGACCAACCACCTGAACTGTCTCTCCCCGAAGTGGTCAGCTACTTGAGCGAGTACAGGGAACCCTGACAAAGGTAAACAGAGGAAAAGAGAAGCGATACTGATCATTCCTTCTATATGTATCATTGTGTTTTATCACCCAAGAAGCCGAGAACTGTGTAAAGCGGCCTTTGTTTGGATCTGCTGAGACAGAACCAAGCGAGGATAGTCATGCTGAAAAAATGTGGGGAGAACAAGTGATGGCTAACAATTATTCGACTATTGAAACGATTTTTCTTTCTTCTTTCTTTTTTTTTTTTTTTTTTTTTTTTTTTTTTTTTTTTTTTTTTTACTTTTTTTTAACTTTTTTGTCTTTTTTTTTTTAAAGGGTGACAACAGGAAAGGAGAGAGTGGGAAGAAGAAAATGGTAATGATAAAGAGGGTTTTAGAGTGTCCTCCCTTGGTCATATGGAGATATACAACCAATAATGTTGTGTTACTCTCAACTACCAAAGGCTCTCAAAACAAATCCAACGCCATCCCGAAGTAAAAGACATAAAAGTAAAATATATAGGCAAGGAAGTGTTGGGTAGACACACGTGCACGTTCGCACACAGTCGCTGGAATTAAGGCAATAGTTTTTGTACTCCCAGTTCTTATAGAACAGATAGTAGAATGAGAATGAAGAAATGCTGTTTGTGTGTCTGTCCGTCCGTCCGTCCGTGGTCAAAATGTGTTCCACTTGCTTCAGACAAAACTACTGAGCCGATCTTTCTGAAAATTTGCAGGTATGTTCATTATGGGTCAGGAGTGATAGCCGATGTTTTAGTTTACCGTTACAGCCGTAACTGACAGATGTAACGGCCTGTAACGGTTTTCCTTCTCTATGGGATATCTCCGAAAGTACTTGACCTATCTTTCTGAAAATTTGTAGGTATGTTCATTATGCGTCACGAATAATGCCCGATGTTTTAGTTTACATTTATAGCGGTACTAACGACTGTAACAGCCTGTAACGATTTTTCTTTTTTTGTGGAAATATCTCCGAAAGTACTTGGCCGATTTTCGTGAAAATTAGCAGGTATGTTTATTATGGGTCACAGATGATGATCGATGTTTTAGTTTACCATGTTATAGCCGTTACTTACGGCTGTGACGTCCTGTAACGGTTTCTCTTCTTTATGGAATATCTCATAAAGTAACTGGCCGATCTTTATGAAAATCTGTTATGTTTATTATGGGTCACGAATAATGCCCGATGTTTTTAGTTTACCGTTACAGCCGTTACTAGTGGCTGTAACGGCCTGTAACTCTTTTTCTCCTTCATGGAATATCTCAGAACGTACTTGGCCGATCTTTTTGAAAATTATTAGGTATGTTCATTATGGGTCATAGATGATGCCCGGTGTTTTAGTTTACCCTCTTATAACTTTTACTTTCGGCTGTAACGGCCTGTGACGGTTTTCTTCTTTTTGGAATATCTCAGAAAGTACTTGGCCGATCTTTCTGCAAATTTGTAGGTATGTTCATTTTGGGTTCCGAATAATGTCCGATGTTTTAGTTTACCGTTATAGCCGTTAACGTTACTTTCGGCTGTAACGGTTTTTTTCTTCTTTATGGGATATCTCCAAAAGTACTTCGCCGATCTTTGTGAAAATTAGCAGATATGTTTTTATTATGGTCACGGATGATGCCCGATGTTTTAGTTTACCCCGTTATAGCCGTTACTAACTGCTGCAACGACTTGTAACTTTTATTTTATTTTATTTTATTTCATTTTATTTTATTCTATTTTATTCTCTTTTTTTTTTATGGAATATCTCAGAAAGTACTTTGCCGATCTGCCTGAAAATTTGTAGGTATATTCACTATGGGTCATGGATGATGCATATTTTAGTTTGCGGTTATAGCCGTTAATAACGGCTGTAACGGCCTGTAACTGTCTTTCTCTTTTTGGAATATCTCCAAAAGTACTTGGCCGATCTTTCTGAAAACAATAGCAGGTATATTCACAATGGGTTACGGATGATGCCCGATGTTTTAGTTTAACGTTATAGCCGTTACTAACGGCTATAAGGTTTCTTCTTTATGGAATATCTCAGAAAACATTTTGTCGATCTTTGTGAAAATTTGTAGGTATGTTCATTATGGGTCATAGATAATACCCGATGTTTTAGTTTACCCCGTTATAGCTGTTACTACGGCTGTAACGGCCTGTAACGGTTTTTTTCTTCTTTATGGAATATCTCAAAAAGTATTTGCCGATCTTTATTAAAATTTGTAGGCATGTTCATTATGGGTCCCGAATAATGCCCTGTGTTTTAGTTTACCGTTATAGCCGTTACTAGTGCTGTAACGGCCTGTAACGGTTTTTTTCTTCGTTTTGGAATATCAATATCTCAGAAAGTACATGGCCGATCTTTGTGAAAATTATCAGGTATGTTCATTGTGTGTCACGGATGATGATCGATGTTTTAGTTTACCCAGTTATAGCTGTTACTAACGGCTGTAACGGCCTGTAACGGTTTTTCTTCTTTATGGAATATCTCCGAATGTTCTAG
>JADBJO010000776.1:493488-508488 GCA_016801955.1 Conus betulinus | reverse complement strand
GTGAGAAGGACTGAGTTGTGTCAATGAAAAACAACCATGAATATTCAGATCTAGAATTGGTTAAAAAAAAAAAAAAAAAAAAGCTCAATCAAAGCTTCCAAGTGTATATATGCATCCATTCAATCAAATGTCGGTGCACACCCCATACTTTACAGGAAGTGAGAACATGGAAAACATTTTTTTTAATCCCTGGCTACAGAACAGATCACTCGATGGCAGTATTGAAGAACTCTACTTAATACAAAGCTCGTAATTTTTGGAAATGTAATTGTTCATTATCAAAAGACTCTTACTATGTCACAGAGATTAGAAATCTTATAAAACAAAACAAAAAAACAAACAAAAAACTACGAAAGCGTGTGTTTGGTTTATGACGAAAAATCTAGAATTTGACCAAGCATATCTGAGTCAACTAGAAGAACTTACAATATCGCAGCAACTATTTCTTGTCGTTTTATTGATGAAAATCTGATCAAAACAATAATATATTACATTAAACACAATACAAGCAAACAGAGAATGAAAAAAAAAACACGCACATAAAAGAAATCGATATTTTTGGGAGAAAAAAGTCTTTGGACGATATAAAAGAACTCAAAACGATGAACGTAAAATTACAAGCCATTTGATAGAAGAGAATGGACGGAATTTCGCTAACGTGCACAGCTAGGTGAATAATTTACGGCGAAAAGATGAATGATTACTTTTGTGGTCTATTGAAGTGAAATTATGTCAGTAAGCAAATGATTAATTTGGCAGATGGGCATGGAAACTCTCTCAAGGTATCACAGACATTGCTAATAAAGTGAGTAACTTCTACGGTTAGTTGCATGAAAAAATAGAAGAAAAGTAACATCCACGAGCTGCGGAAAACTTTCCCAAACTTGACCATGAAGTTTCAGTGACTTGGAAAGGAAAATATCATATGAAGAACAACTGAATCACTGAAAGATATGAAAAACAATGAAAGCACAGAAAGTGGCGGGGTCGGCTGTAAAATTTTAAAATACTTCTGGAGAAAGGTTAGTCACTTAATGAAAGTTAGATAAACAAAAAATACCTGTGACTCAGAAAGAAGAAATCGTAATAAATATTCCTAAGCCAGATAAATCTAAAATATACATAAAAGAAAATCTGACAGCTCATCACATTACTGAAAGTGGTATATCGCATTATGTTGGTGAGTATAGCACCCAGAATAAAATCGTTTCAACAAAGACTAATCAAGATAGAACAAACAGGATTTATTATGATGAGAGAGAAAGAGAGACTGAGACGATATTAGATCTAATCATGATTTAATATACCATTTAACCCACGAAAAATCTTCCAGAGTTGCTGTAATGTGTTGACTTTATAAGGGCTTTTGACACAGTGGATTCGAATTTTATGTCATAAGTACTTAAAACTTTTTGGTTTACAATTTTTGGAGTTGTCATCAGGCTGATCCAATTTCACCTTATTTGTTTGTTTAGCGAAAAATGATGCGACAAAACAAGAATGCTAAGGGAATATCATCGACACACAGTCTTTACAAAACAGAGGTCGATCACTTTTCAAAGAAACTACAAAAAGTCTGGGAAAATGGGAATGATATACGGACTGAAGATATGGAGAAATGAGAAATGGAAAGAATGAAGGAAGTAAGGAAATTGAGTGAACGATATTGAACGATATTGACTGGATGACGCGGGAAACGACTGAATGAAGCGCCAGCTGGCAGCTCTTCAGTCGACACTACCCAGGTAGGCAGCCCGTTGTGTAAACGAGTGTTGATTGTAAAGCGCTTAGAGCTTGGTCTCTAGCCGAGAATAGGCGCTATATAGGTATTAATATCATTATTATTATTAAGAAGAGAATTTTGAGAAGGAAGGCAGCTACTATTTGACAAGGGCTAGAATATAAAATCAAAAAGGAAGTATATGCCATATCTCAGAATCCAATCGAATCCTCCAAAGGTTACGATATTATTTAATATAGATCACAATGGAGCTCACAGACTGCACATAAGTATACAAACGTTACTGGAGGGTTAACAAAAATAAAGTTACATGGAGCTTTGGTTACAGGAATTCTAACATCAGTGGGAATTACAGCTGTTTTGGAGTCTTTAATACTACTCAAAATTGTGCAGTTGTGGACAATTCTACGGAATCCACTAAACGAAGACAATGTGTTTGTATCTCGAATGGAATAAAAGAAAAAAACAAACAAGCAAAACGAGAGAGGGTTACGAGGAAGGCTGCACGGAAAAGGGGGGGGGGGGGGGGGGGGGGGGGGGGGGGGGGGGGGACCAGATTTCCAGATTTAAACTGCTTTATGTAAGCCTTGCCAATTAGATGCATGAAAAACGATGTGAGACGGCAAATATAAATGGAAATGGGTTGTAACTTTTTATTATAGCTGAACGAACAAAAGTTAAATGAAATCAGAGCAAACTGCCTCTTGACTTTGGATAAACAGAATTGTGTTGACAGTCATGTTTGAAACTAATATATTTTTTTCAGAAAAGTTAAACGATCTAAACACGCCTTAAACTCTTGCAGAGCCATTATATTTTGAAAACTGAATAAATTTAGATAGGATTTCATTGAAGAATAAGAATTGAATCAATACACATGATTGCAATATTTTAGATTTGTGCAGAGAAGGTAGGTATTTGACATATACTGAATTTATTGACAAGCACAACATAAGAAAAAGTTTTCTAATTCATAGAGGACTGATAAACTAGAGAAAAGTCTTTCCCAGTATATTGAACATTCATGTAAGAAATGGTTGTTAAAAATCTAACGATTCCAGAGGCATACAAATGTTATCTTCGGTGCAAAAGAGGGCACTATGAAGTTATGACAACCTATGACGGTTCAAAACCAAAATGCTATCATACATATATAACGACTACCGGGATTTAAACAGGTCACTCAGCTAGGAATAGCACTTACTTGGAGCTTTCGACAGACCTCTGTCCGTCTTCTTCAGCGGTGGTGTTGCTCCTGGGTGAACTGGACTTCAGTGCACACGACCATGGGTAGAAACCTGGTCATGTGACTGAACCAGTTTGGGGTGTCCACTTCCTGGTCTTTGGCATCCTGAGTAGAGCAGTGTTGGCCCGATGGGTGACGGTGCTTATCACTCCGAGTTTGTATTCCAGTGGCTGGTGGCTTTCGAACTGTAGGTACTGGTCAGTGTGGGTAGGTTTGCGGTACACACTGAGGAGAGGCTGTCCTCTGTCCATGTGTAATGAGTGTGTCTAGCATGGCAATCGAGTTGTTCTCCTCCACCTCATGAGTTAATTTGATAGCAGGGTGCTGACTGTTCAAATGGTTAGTGAAGTCTTCTAACAGCTCCCTCTTGAGGATGGCCATGGTGTCGTCCGTAGCGGCCCCAATAGCGTGGAGGAGAATGGTAAGACGCCAGGTCCTTCTCCTTGAAATCCTCCATGAAGAGGTGGCTACAATGGGGCTGACTGGAGAGCCCATGGCCACTCCTGTGGTCTGCTGGTAGAAGTTGCCTTGGAAAGTGAAGTAAGTGGCGTTGCGACAGCAAGCCAATTGTTCACAGACGCTGTCCACGGAAAGCGTAGTACGCTGGGGCAGAGTGTCGTCAGCCTGGGGTCTTGCTTTGATGATGTGGATGCTTTCTTCGATGGGGACGCTGGTGAACAATGCCGAAACATCATATGATACCAGGCACTCGTCAGGAGAAAGGGTGTAGTCTGACAGTTTCTGAACCAAGTCCGCACTATTGATGATGTGGTGTTCCGTCATGCCATCCAAAGGAGACAGGATGTATGCCACAAATCTTGCCGTCTCATACATGAGAGAACCTCTGGAGCGACTATGGGATGGAGAGGGACGTCTTTCTTGTGCACACTATGAAGGCCATAGAATTTGGCGACATCAGTGGTTGATGGGTACAGTTTTCTGTAAAGGTCAAGGGAAAGTCCGCTCGCCTCCTTGAGACGTTTGGGCAGATCCTTGAGCTTGGTGGCATACCTGTTGGTGGGGTCTTTCTTGAGAGGCTGGTAGGTTTTTCTGTCATCTAACATGTACTATTAAACTGAATTCAGAAGGAAAATGACAAAATTCTTTCAAATTAATACGAAGGATTCAGGAGCCATATATAACACATGATCTGAATATGTTTTCGTATCAATTCGTTTTGGGAATGGTACGAACAAGCAAACAAAAGTAAATGTTTGCATGTACAATACTTCTCCTTAAATAAGAAAAATGTGATTTTTGGACAGGACACAGACTTCAGATCTGACAGACTGTTACACTTTGTTCTGCTGCTGGCTAAATCCTACACATTTATTTGCATATGCAAACTGAAAAAAAAAAAACTCCCGCATTTAAATGTGTACATGAAATTATCAAAAGGCAGGTATGAAACAAGGAGTTTTATCGCTTATGTTAACTTGAGAACTGACACAAAATACATTGATGGGCATTTTCACAGTGAATTAATTGAAAGTGAAGAACTGTGCAGATGAAAAAAAAAGTTTTCTCCATTCAAAAAGCTATTAACAATGAAAATCTCTATGCCAAATTAAAGCACATAATCATAACGCATGCGTGTACACTAAAAAAGATAAACGATATTACAGGATATTTGAAAATTATATCAACATGAATTATTAGATTTTTTTGCAGAAATGGCTAGCAAAAATATTTACAATACTCTCTTGCATGTGTATGTATAATCATTTTAACATTGTTGTTGCTCTTTCCTTCTTCTTTTATATTTTTTTTTCTGTCTGACTTTTGTCATGGACTAATTGGTGCAATAAATATGTATAGAAACTAGTGGAATAAAAACGGTAGTTATGATAAAAAAAAAAGCTTTGAAGAGAATGCCGCATGGGGCTATTGAGAACACGTTTTCATTCGATGTATTGTGTTCCGAACACATCCTCACGGGTGTTTCTTTGAAGGTGTTCGTCATTTCAATGGATTTCACTCTTTGAAACGTGTTTGCTGCTGTGCAGGGGACAATGTAATTTCATCAAAGTCATAATAATTCGGAAGGCTGCTTGGTTGCAAAAAAGAATACATTTTAATGACAACGTAATTGTTTCATATGTAAACATTCCTAAAACGGTTTTGTGGATTCAATTTATGGCATGTTTTGTTTTTTGAATGGTCCAATGTGTTTTGTTTTGTTGCTGCATCCTTCACACTACAACAGGTAAAGAAGCTGAACACCTTTGATCCTCAAACTTTGAATTGTCAATAGAAAAAAAAAAAGGTATTATTTGATACTTTTTATAATGCATTTAGCCAGAGAAATCCTCAGGTACTTGTTCAGGCATGATAATGGGAATGTCTGCAAGCTTGTGGCTGCCTTACGCTGGTAACAGTAGTAGTAGTAGTAGTGGTAGTAGTAGTAGTAGCAGTAGTGGTGATCGTTATGGTGGTGGTGGTAAGTGAAGTAGATGTTGTTATAATAGTAGAAGCAGCGATAGAAATAGTAGCAGCGATGGTAGCAGAGGCAGCAGAGGCAGCAGCAGCAGCAGCAGCAGAAGCAGCAGCAGCAGCAGTAGTAGTAGTAGTAGTAGTAGTAGTAGTGTGTTGTAGCAGCGTGGTGATGTGGTGGCGATGGTGGTGGTGGTAGTAGTAGTAGTAGTAGTAGTAGTAGTAGTAGTAGTAGTAGTAGTAGTAGCTGTTGTTGTTGTTGTAGCAGCAGCAGCTGCAGCGGGTTGCGGCGGCGGCGGCAGCAACATTAGAAACATATAACACAGCAGAATTATCATAGCTTCTGTACTTGTTATTGCTGACGGTCTTGTTCTCTGTATTTGTTCCTATTGTCTTTGTTTCTTCCATCAAAATTCTTTTCACAGTTTTTTATTTAGTAATGTACTTTTTACGTTGATTTTCAAAACGACCATCACCCACTGACGGACAGTGTTCTATAGTCTATATTCATTCCAGATCAATGAAGTCCAGTTTGTAATAGTTTTTGCACAACTTTGGCATCCTCTCAGTTGATAATGTCTTCACACATTAGGACGTCAAGAAAATAAAAGCTTCTCAATCCTAAGAACTTGCAAATGAGAAACAACGTACAAAAATCACAAATGGCATATCGATTGTCACCATTAAGAGTAAAATGTGTTTGTTAAACTACTGATACATTAAAAAGTTATCATCAATCTCCACAAATATTGTGTTCATTCATATAATGCATTTTCTAATTCATGACTGACAAAATTACTCAAAATCCACTCATGTATTATTGCACGTTGTTAATACTCTATTACAATGCGAAATCTTCTGACAGAAAGACCTGTTTGATTGTTCCATTTGATTTGTGAAGTAGATAACGACTGTGTTTAATGTAAATGAACAATATTGACAGAGTTGCTCTTCTTCCTGAAAACAAAAGGAAAATGTCATTCCACACCTAGGTTTGAGTTCTAATTTCCGCAATTTCAGATTAGTTTAACTAGGATGCAAATATCTCCAGAGTACAGTTTGCAATTAAATTGTTATAATGTGATCTCATTTGTTACCATATCATTTCTTAATTTTTTTTTTCTGGGGTCTTTCCTATCCTACTAGAAGCTATAGTTTTGCATCTAGATTGACAAAATGTTTATGCCTTGGATAAGGGGTTCTTATGCCAAAATATGCTGTCTTTTTGAAACTCTTTGTCAGAATATCAGAATATAGGGGATAAAACGCAAACGATATGTTTCTCAATGTTAATTTACATACTGTGGTAATAAGGGGTTGTGTACATTATCGCACCTGTTAATGCTGTGCCACACGAAATATAGTTTCTTTAGAACTATAGGCATTGTTGACAAGAACGCCACCGCACAGGATACATTAACGCTAACATTCAAGGTTGTAAATTGATGGTGATCTTTTTCCTCGTAGGCTGATCAGTCACTTTCAGTTATTCTTCAGTTCAGAGCTCATCTTTCATCTGGAATCGAAGCAACATTTAAAAGCATGTTCAACAATAGTGATGCAGGGAACATAAGCAAAACCAGGACGGTTCCAGAAGGGTGTCTGGTTATACCATTGTCAAATTTTACTCCGTGGAATCAACCTGAAGACCCAGTCTCCTTTTCAACTCAAAAGCTGTTCAGAGAAATTGTCGACGTGGGTGTGTTAACTCCGTTATTCATCGTCTGTCTTCCTCTAAACATTATAAACATGGTTGTCTTTTGGAAGCATGGAATCAAAGAACGAATCAATTTGTGTTTGTTCTTTCTGTCCTTGTCAGATGTTATTCTCATTGCAGTTCGTTTTGTACTACATCTGGACAGAATTTATGCAACAATCTTCAACACAGCTTTCATACTACGTATTGCCAAGCACAGTCTAAACAACATGATTCATTCCTTCACTTGCTTTATTTATATATCTGGTTTTATGTCCACTTTAATTGCAATGGAACGATGTGTGTGTGTTGTCAGTCCACTCAAAGCTCAGAAAATGCTACGAACAAGAACCACTGCCATTGTGATCGCAGTTTGCTCATGTAGTCATTTTTGCATTATTTTTCTTGATAGCAGTCACGTGGAACATCATGTGTATCTACAACCCTCAAACTGGAACTTCAGCGGACAAATACTATTCCACTGAATTTTATCTACAGAACAAGGAATTTCTGGATGCATTCGACGGAATTTTCTTTGGAATTCTCCTGCCAGGATTTTTTGTAATAGGGGTATCTGTGTCCACCGTAATAACAGTGATGAAGTTACGTCAGATGAACGAATGGCGCCAGAAATCGTCTTCAGCCAACGTTGAGAGTGGGATTAAAGACGTGGCCTTGACACGTATGTTGGTTGGAACCAACGTGCTCTTTTTATTTTGCACAGTTCCTTCGTTGATCTGTCATATCTTACTTCCTTTCCTCCCTGAACTGAGTCTCAATGGAAAGTATTACAAATACCTACCAGCTCCTGATGAAGACTCAACAGCTCTGTTCATATATCAACTCTTCGTTTAATTTTTTCATTTATTATTATTACTTTGGGACCAAGTTTCGTATGAGTGTACAGCACATGTTTTCTTGGTGTTTCAGACTTCTTGAAAAGCAGTGAAAAGTTTAATGTTGCCAAACCATCATTTAATTAGCATACCTTTGAGACACAAATAATCCACATGAATGTTTGATCAAAACATAACATCATTACAACATCTTAACGATATCCCGTAATTATTTCCTTGAAATTGGACGGATTTTCCAGGACAGCAACATGCACTTCCCTCCAACATGTTTTACCAAGTACACTTTGACGTCAGGAATCATTCGTAGCTAGTTTCTCTGTTTATATAACTCATTTAATGTTCATTTTGATTGACATTGGGCCTTTTGCACTTGGCCAGATGAATTCTACAAGTGCAGTAGCTTGTGTGGTCACCATTCACGTACATTATTTGATAGTCACGAGGTTGAAATTGTGTGTTTGTCAATCTTTCAAACCACAGACTCGGTTGACAAAGAGTATTCTGTTCAATTTTTACGTAAATAAAGAAAAAAACCTCTTATCAAAGCCTTCAACAAAACACTCTTCGCAAATCTCTCTCTCTCTCTCTCTCTCTCTCTCTCTCTCTCTCTCTCTCTCTCTCTCTGCACATACATTCCTTCTCTGAGAGAGAGAGAGAGAGAGAGAGAGAGAGAGAGAGAGAGATTGAACAGTTGTGTTCGTTTGTTCTCTGTCTCTCTCTCTTCTTCTCTCTCTCTCTCTCTCTCTCTCTCTCTGTCTCTCTCTCTCTCTCTCTCTCTCTCTCATCCTCTCTCTCTCTCTCTCTAGCCCGCTCCCTCGTCCCCTGTCTCTCTCTCTCTCTCTCTCTCTCTCTCTCTCTCTCTCTCTCTCTCAACTCTCTCTCTACCTCTCTCTCTCTCTCTCTCATGACTCTCTCCATCTCTCTCTCTCAAGAATGATTATGTGTTCGTCTGTCTGTCTCGGTACATGTGTCTCTCTCTCTCCTACTCTCTCTCTCTATCTCTCTCTCTCTCTCTCTCTCTCTCTCTCTCTCTCTCTCTCTCTCTCATACATCCCTACCTCTCTCTCTGACATAATTATGAGCCCATAGTTCGACAGTGCCTCTCCAAGAATGATTATGTGTTCGTGTATATTTCATACTGTTCTGTACATGTGTATCTGAAAATGGATGCATTTCTAGGAATGTCATATCTCCATGTATTCTCCTCTCTCTCTCTCTCTCTCTCTCTCTCTCTCTCTCTCTCTCTCTCTCTCTCTCTCTCTCTGTCTTTCTGTCTTTCTGTCTGTCTGTCTGTCTATCTGTCTATCTGTCTGTCTGTATGTCTGTCTGTCTGTCTGTCTGTCTCTCTCTCTCTCTCTCTCTCTCTCTCTCTCTCTCTCTCTCTCTCTCTGAGTCACGTCTTGTTATTTGTCTTCAATTGTCATTCTATCTGTTAATATATACCATGCCTCAAAATATCTTTCGCGCTGTTCCAACACATTTATGTTTCAGTTTCTCTGAACGTTCGCCAAGCGCTGACCATAGCTGCACAGAATGGTGTTGCCAGGGTTGTGGCGGAATGTTAAAGAACTGATCACGGCTAATCGTTTTCAGACAATTGCAGTGGTTCAAAGCGTAAAGACAGTTGCAGTGGTTCAAAGTGTAAAGACAGTTGCAGTGGTCCAAAGTGTAAAGACAGTTGCAGTGGTTCAAAGTTGTAAAGACAGTTGCAGTGGTTCAAAGTGTAAAGACAGTGGTTCAAAGTGTAAAAAAGACAGTTGCAGTGGTTCAAAGTGTAAAGACAGTTGCAGTGGTCCAAAGTGTAAAGATAGTTGCAGTGGTTCAAAGTGTAAAGACAGTTGCAGTGGTTCAAAGTGTAAAGACAGTTGCAGTGGCTCAAAGTGTAAAGACAGTTGCAGTGGTTCCCAGTGTGCATTAAAGCAAAATGCTGGCAACCATGCCCCGTGCACTTAAGAGAACAAAACCGGCGTGCTTATTTCATCTCATTCAGTCATAAGATTCCCACCGTCACGTAGAGAACAAAGCCAGCGTGCTTATTTCATCTCATTCAGTCATAAGATCCCCACCGTCACGTAGTTTCATGTGCTTTCCGCTCAGCTGATTAATTTCTGCTCGCCTTTCTTTGATGCATACAGACCATGTTCCGTGACACTATTTTAATTTTTGCTGTTGTCATTTGGATTATTTTACTTTTGCTCTCTCTCTCTCTCTCTCTCTCTCTCTCTCTCTCTCTCTCTCTCTCTCTCTCTCTCTCTCTCTCTCTCTCTCTCTTTATCCTATCTATATATCTATACATGTGTGTGTGTGTGTGTGTGTGACCCAGTATGTGCATACACTTACTCTATATCTCTCTATCTATCTATCTATCTATCTCTATCTATCTATCTATCTGTATCTATCTATCGGACGGTTCCATATCTTTTTTATCTCCCTTGCATCCTTGAATGTATCCTCAATCATAGGCTCAAAGACTGTCCCCTAAATTTTATCCGTTTGCAGAATGCTTTTAATTTTTTCAGGAACTTTTTTCCTCTCTACACTTTCGTTTTATTCCATTTATTATATTTGGCTAGCTGCTTTGGGTCTGCTGTTGGATTCTGTTTTGAACTGTTGGTGGTGAGAACACCACAGAATTATGGACTGTGGTGTGTCTCTATTTTGACACCAGGAGCGCACACACAATCAGCCGTGTCTCCCGGACGAGTCCGATCCAGCGGAGGAAATGTCATGGAGCAGGTAATACAAATAGGTATGCCTTCGAGGGGGGTCTACGATTGATCCTCAGGCAGCTAGTGAAGTGTTTCTCCTTATTTATAATATATTCTTTTCCTGCCTTCGAGAGGGTTTACGATGAATCCCTTAGGCAGTGGTGTGAGTGTTTTTCCTTATTTATAATATATTATCTCCATTTTCTTCGTCTTCATATTTTTTTCTAAATTTCTAAAAGCTCAAATCTTTGCAAAGTCATTACTATAATGACTGAAATTGTTAGCCTGCGGTTGGTTCCTGCCCACTACTTAATTGTTCAGTTCATATATATATATATATATATATATATATATAATAGAGAGAGGAGAGAGAGAATGTACAGTTGAGATCAATCCTTTAGTCGATCCCTTTGAAAAACTTGGTAAAAGGAAACTGGATAGTATTAAAAAAGAACCAATGAATGGACAGCTGATATTGTGGGTAGCCTGCCAGGACAATCAGTTCTCCTTGGAGCCTGATACTTTCAGTATTATGCTGTGCCCTTAAAAGGGGAGTAGATGCTTGGGTGGATGAAACTTCCTTCGTGATGGAAAACTTTCATTCAGCTTTGCCTATTCCCGTGTTTCATAACTTAAGCTCCCCTATAGTAGACATGTCAACTAGAAGAAATTCACTAAAGCCAATGAGACCCAAGTTATTCAGAAAAGAAGTTGCCTGGTGCTTTGGGGTTTTAGCACATTCTATTTGGGTCCCTCAAGACCACCCATGATGAGTATTCTGCAACAGAATGAAACCACATAAATCTAGAATAATATATGTAGTTCTAGTAGAGAAAATAATAATAATGAATACTTGTATAGCGCCTATTCTCAGCTAGAGACCAAGCTCTAAAGCGCTTTACAATCAACATACGTTTACACAACGGGCTGCCTACCTGGGTAGTGCCGACTGAAGAGCTGCCAACTGGCGTTTCATTCAGTCGTTTTTCCCGTGTCATCCAGTCAATATCGTTCAATATCGTTCACTCAGTTTCCTTACTTCCTTCCATTCTTTCAATCTCTCACGCAGGGTGCATGCTATGTATAACGTGACATCCATACCAACGGCCGAACTGGCCTTCTCTTCCGAAAGTTGGTGATGGGATTTTACGTGTGTGCAAGATGTTATGTTATGCGTGCGTTCACACACGGAACCTCGGTTTATAGTCTCATTCGAAGGACTGTATGGGGAATGGAGTCAGAACCAATGTTAACTCCGAGGGAAAAATCCCCCTGTACCGAAATTCGAACCCGTAACCTCAGATCACGAGTCCGGCGCTCTACCAACTGAGCTATTCCGGCCCCCAATAAACACCCAATGCCACTCGCCAATCTGAAACATGGATACAGGTTAGAAGATCATCCTTAATATATATTTTACCGCAGTGAATTGGTCAGATTCACTGAGTATCCAAGGCTAGTGTGTCAAGACCAATACTTGGTGTTCAATCCCACACTCCAATTTTCCAAAAGAAGGTGCAATCCTCCAAAGTTAACTGGACAAACTGATGGCGGAGCGGAGAAAACAGGTGTGGCTAAAAAATATATGGTCCACCCTTTGTTGATAATTTGATGAAAAAAAAAAAAAAAGAAGACCTGCACACAAGAGAAGAAGGTAGCACAGATGCCTTGTGGGTAGCCTGTCAGGAGCATCAAACTTCCTTCAGAGCTGATTTTTCTTTCTGTACCATGCTGTTTCACTAACAGGGCATTAACTGCACAAACACACGAAGACTGTCATTCTGAAGGATTTTTTTTTTCATAGCTTACACGCATAGTCCATGTTTAGCCCCTCTTAAGTAAGCACGGCATCTGTTTGGGGGCATTAAGATCCAACATATACTGCCATTAGGGAAAACGTGATTGGAACTCTTCGTTTTCAAACTCATTTCTGTTTGTGTTCCTTCAGGCTTTAAAAAAAGGAGTAACTTGAACGCAATGAATACACGTTACAATAAAAAATAAGTCTATGGTTTTAAAAATATAGAGAGAAAAATTTAGTTTCTGTGGATCATTGCAGAGAAACAAAAATGAATACAGGGAAACAATGGATGCAGGAAGGCAGATGACTCTTGTTGTATGATATATCTTAATGAATTGATCAGATTCACTGAATGTCCAACAAAAGTGTGCCAAGACAATGGAAGATTTTAAATATCCAACTCTGATCTACCAAAAGGACATGCAGTCACCCACTTTTGACCAATTTTAAGCTGAACAAGTAGATATAGAGAAAAAAAATCGTCTGTTTTGAAACTCTGCAAAATTAGTTATTATTTATTTAGTCTTTTGAAAGACAGGACAAAGTGAAAGGAAATGAGAGATGGGGAAAGTAAATTAGACATAATTACGAGAGAGAAGAACGAAGTGATAATAATTTCGTGGGTAGTTTGTCAGGAAAATCAAATTTTCTTTGCATCTGGATGCTTCATTCACAACATGCTGTGCCCCTGAAAGGGGAAGTGAATACTTGGGCGCATAAAACTTCCCACGCTAATGGCAACCATGATTTTAGCCTACCCTGTGCATGTGTTATGGGTCTTTAGTTTCGTTGCAGAAGTCATGGCAAACAGCGAAAGTGTATCGGGGCAACTGAGACCCTACAAGTGCAGCCATCAGGGTTAGCTGTCAACACATTTTCATTTGATGTTTCTACAAGCCATCCACAATCAGTTAAATGTAAAGAGACATTAGATCCAGAATAACAGTATCGTTTTGAGAGTCTAAAGTGAAAACGTTATCAGTGTCTGCCTTGTTGCAGACAAAAAAAAACGAATACAGGAACGGGGAGCAAGTGTGGCATAACAGAAAACTGATTTTAAACCCCGATGCTTGGATCTAGCAAAGTAGGTACAATCCTTCAGAGGTGACCAATTCATAAAAACAACTGATAGGTTGATAGTGGAGGAAAGCAAGTTTAGATAAAGTATTAATGAAAGAAAAGGAAAAATTGGCAAAGGGACAAAAAAAAATCAAAAGGAGAGGGTGAAATGATTGATGGAGGAATGGTAGTAACCTAAATTGTTTCCCTCCACTACATACTTGGCTGGCTCTCTCTCTCTCTCTCTCTCTCTCTCTCTCTCTCTCTCTCTCTCTCTCTCTCTCTCTCTCTCTCTCCTATGTAAATCCACCTGCCCATCAGTTAGCGATAATCTTCTGAGCACTCGATATTTAAAATGGGAGATTACAGTGCATACCATTTTCCCGCATATACGCAAACAATTTCCGTTGATAACCGTCTCCCTCCGACAATTTATTGTCTTTATTATGTATGGCCCAATGCCTACATTTGGAAAATATACCATAATGTCAATGTCATAAACATAACTTAAAATATTATTCCACAATGCAACACCTCCAGTTTGTGTGAGTGTTACTACGACTAAGGAGAATCAAACTCCTGTTCTTCGATGCCTCTGTGAGCTGGACGCTAAATGAATGTACGTCAAACACGAAGTGGGTTCTCATCTCTCACTGAATTGATCCGGACAGAGAGAAGGTCGACTCTAGTAGCAAGTCCAAAGGATTTGCAAATGAATGCTCAGTGACCATCGCAAACCGGGAACGCATCCTTCTCAAACACTTTCTCGTTCAGTTTCAATTTTCTTGGCCAAAACATACTGACATTTGTCTTTGTCTGCAGGTGCTTGGAAACAATGCTGCTGTGGCTCAGATGACTGGTTCAGAGTTGATGCTTGAAAACAATATTCCTGCTGCCCGGATGACAGGTCATAACTTTCTCCACATGCCTATCGCAAATGATCGCCTACCCCAGACAGTCGGGAGCATTCATTGTCCAGTCCTCTCTCTCTCTCTCTCTCTCTCTCTCTCTCTCTCTCTCTCTCTCTGTCTCTGTGTGTGTGTGTGAGTGTGTGTGTGTGTGTTGTGTGTGTGAGTGAGTGTGAGAGAGAGAGAGAGAGAGAGAGAGAGAGAGAGAGAGAGAGAGAGAATGCGTACTTTAGGCCATTGATTTTAAAACATTGCTGAACAGCAACTTCTAATACTGACTGACCTGCAAGTCCACAAATTTATACTGTTCAATCTCTTCTGAAATATTTTGATTTACAGAGAAGATCAATTAGTTCTTCAGTTTTGTTTTCAGGACTTTCTGAATCATGAGCAAACCTGCCTCTTCTACCTGGTGACATGCTGTCCACGACGGGAGATGAATTTCAGTTATGGACCAAGGATAGACCAGTAACGGAACAAGGAAAAGTGGTGGCCCTCATTTCTCTGCGTTTCACAAAGAACTGGTGATCATTTCAACAACGATCTTGGGA
>JADBJO010000776.1:470988-488488 GCA_016801955.1 Conus betulinus | reverse complement strand
TCCATCCCCTCTCGAACTTTCCATTTTCTGCCTGTCTTCAGCTGGGGCTTGATTGTTTCTACCACCTTGTCTCCTGAGTCCTCCAGCATGCTTTGAAGTCTGATCTTCCCTGCTTTGTATTCCTCCAGGATGGATTTTGGTGGTTGTTTCAGCTTTGCTTGGCGACAGTACAGCGCTATGTCAGTCAGACAGGGTGGGGACAACAAGCCATTTCCTTGTGAACTTGTTGATTTTGGATTCCATTGCCTCCACTATGCTGGTGCAGATGTCGTATATCATCAGAGGCCATAGGAGCTTGGTATCAGCATGAACTGCAGACACCAGACCTTGTATTTTCCAGGGAGCCCACACTGGTCAATGGTCTCCAAGCCTTCTTCCGACGTCTGTTTAGTTTCCTGTGCTCTTTGTGTGTCTTTCAGCGTATCATCATACCATCTTCCAAGGCTCTTGACTGGCTCTTCTGTAACTGTTGGAATGGCCTGGTTGGCAACACTGAAGACCACAGATTCGGCCACGTTACCTTTCCTCAGTGAGAGACTCCATGATTTCTTTGGCTTGACTTCATTATGGATGAGGCAACTATGTCGTCCAGCCTCTCCAGCACATGACGTGTCTTGTCTTCTCTGGATGAAATCACTGTAGTGTCATCCATGAAGGCCTTGAGAGGGGGAGTATCTTGTATCCATCGCCAAGGTCTGTTTGTCTTGCGTTGCTTGTTGCTGCTTTCAAGATGACTTCCATTTGCAACACGAACAGTACTGGGGGAAATTGCACAGCTCATTGCAATGCCCACTTCCAAGTTGATCCAATCTGTTGTGCTCCTTGGTAGAGAAGCGCATTGAGAAGCCATTGAAGTACTTCTTGAGCATGTCGCAGATGTTCTTTGGCACATGGTACATCTCAAGAGCCAACTGTATCATCTCATGGGGTACAGATCCATATGCGTTTGCCAGATCAAGCCATACTACGTCCAGGTCTCTCTTTTCTGTTTTTTCGCTCTTGGATTGTGTCCCAGATCATTGTGGCGTGTTCTACACAGCCAGCCACGCTTGGGGTGCCACCTTTCTGGACTGACACATCCAAGTACTTGTTTTCCATTAGTACTTGGTCAGCCTTGCTGCCATAACAGAGAAGAAGATTTTCCCTTCGACATTCAGTAGTGATATTGACCTGAACTGGCTGATGTCACCTGAGTTTTGCTCTTTGGGGATGTACACACCATCTGCCGTCATCCACTGGCTGCTGATCTTCTGGTTTGGGGGGGGGGGAGTGATAAGCCTTCATATCTGCAGTGATAGATAATTCTGCCTAACTGACAGTATGTGCTTGAGTGTGTGAATGGGGAATAATAACTGCTTCTCAAAATGAACCTTCAGCAAGCTTATAGTCTCCGAAACACTGCAGATATGAAGGCTTATCACCCCCTATTTCTACAATCTAAGACATAAGAGCAAGCTTTGTTTATAATTAATATTTCTTGCAGTCATTGCAACACCAAGCTGCTCTGTACGTGCTGGAATGGTGCTCGGTACTTATCCTTTGAATTTATTAGTTTATTGTAATTTAGTCCCTTGTGGATTCATTCCAAGAACTGGCCCTCAGCATTTGTGTCTTAAGAGGTTATTTTTATTTATATTTTCTACTTTTCACAAGAAAATGTAGCTTGTTTTGCTGCTTTCATGATTTTCTTTTGCTTCTTAGGTGGCACTTTGGTTGGTTTTTGAAAAACTCAACAAACGCACTACGGTATTGCACACCAGCCGTTTTCTCGTATAGCATTCTTCTTAAAACCGAAAAGGCAGAGGAGTCAAATTACCACTTTCCGTGGTCACTGAGGAGAAACAATCAGGTTTCAAAATACCAGTATCTGACCAGGAGTTATATGTTACTGAGCTTCCTCCCCATTGGAGATTGTCTCCTGCTTCAGAGACTATAAGCTTGCTGAAGGTTCATTTTGAGAAGCATTTTATTATTCCCCATTCACCCACTCAAGCACATACTGTCAGTTAGGCAGAATTATCTACCACTGCAGATATGAAGGGTTATAACCACCCTATTTCTACAATCTAAGACATAAGAGCAAGCTTTGTTTATAATTCAATATTTCTTGCAGTCATTGCAACACCAAGCTACTCTGTAAGTTGCTGGAATGGGTGCTTGGTACTTATCCTTGGAATTTATTAGTTTATTGTAATTTAGTCCCTTGTGGATTCATTCCAAGAAAACGGCCTCAGCACTTGTGTCTTAAGAGGTTATCTTTTTATATCTTCTACTTTTCACAAGAAAATGCAGCTTTTTTTGCTCTTTCATGATTTTTTCTTTTGCTTCTTAGGTGGCACCTTTGGTTGGTTTTTTTAAAACTCAACAAACATACTACGGTATTGCACACCAGCCTTTTTCTCGTATAGCATTCTTCTTAAAACCGAAAAGGCAGAGGAGTCAAATTACCACTTTCCGCGGTCACTGAGGAGAAACAATCAGGTTTCGAAATACCGGTATTTGACCAGGAGTTATATGTTACTGAGCTTCCTCCCAATTGGAAACTTTCTCCTGCTTCAGAGACTATAAGCTTGCTGAAGGTTCATTTTGAGAAGCAGTTATTATTCCCCATTCACCCACTCAAGCACATACTGTCAGTTAGGCGGAATTATCTACCACTGCAGATATGAAGGCTTATAACCACCCTATTTCTACAATCTAAGACATAAGAGCAAGCTTGTTTATATAATTATAATATATATATATATATAGATACTATATCGCGCACGCGCTTCGACCCCTTCTCGCCCCGGCGAGTTTGTCGTGTAGTGTTGCGATGTCCAGTTTTGCGTCTGTGGACGTAAATTGCGTCACGACGCAGTGCGTCACGTGATCACTGACCCGACGTTGCTGTTTGTAGGACACCGAGGATATTTCATAACAAATTTGGTGGCGTTCGGCCTGAACCTGTGGCCGTGTATAAGCGAACAGACAAACTGAGCTTTATATGATAGACTTGTATTTTCCTAGTTTTTATCCATATATTTGTACCTTGTAACTTTTTCATTTGTGAAGGGACAAAAAATATAAAAGAGTTTAAGGAACCATCTTCATCATCTTCCTCATTCTATCAGTGAGCCAACCTTGGGGAGAACGTTTTCGCCAGTATCGCTGGAGGGGTTGTGCTGGTCAGTCTGGCGTGACGTGCCATGCTTCAGAGAACGGGCGAAGTTGTTTGTGGTGTCCATGTGTCTCTGTTGTGGTACTGTCCACCTGTTTTGTATATGCGTTGTCACATCTTCACGTGGGTATGGTTGCGTATGAACGCCACATCGAAAATCCATTTTCATTCGTTGTTGAACATTTGTATTTCCATATGTTCTTTGATTTAGTAATATGCTAGATGGGCGAATGTCCCCATTCGTATTGATTACACGTCCTTGGTTTCAAAACTATATTTCTAGTAGCGCTTACGCGCTTCGACCCCCGCCGTGTATATATATATATATATATATATATATATATATATATATATATATATATATATATATATATTATTAAAAACTAGGATGGTAAAAGGAAGTTTTAAAATCGACAGCTTTGTTTCGAGCACTGGCTCTCGTCAGGATCAAAAAGTACATTCTTTAGCTATCATCTGGACACCCACTCTGACGAGAGCCAGCGCTCGAAACAGAGTTGTCGATTTTAAAACTTCCTTTTACCATCCTATTTTTTAACAGATGTTGCTCCCCAAGGGGTCGAGCATTTTAAGAATTTTATTAGGCATTTTAGTGTGTTATATATATATATATATATATATATATATATATATATATATATATATATATATATATATATATACTATCGTGCACGCGCTTCGATCCCGTCTCGCCCCGGCGAGTTTGTCGTGTAGTGTTCCGATCTCCAGTTTTTCGTCTGTGGACGCAAATTGCGTCACGACGCAATGCGCCACATGGGCGCCGACCCGACGTTGCAGTTTGTAGGACATAAAGGATATTTCATACCAAATTTGGTGGCGTTTGGCCTAAAACTGTGGTCGTGTACAAGCGAACAGACAGACAGATACAGCTTTAGATAATGAATATATAATCATACGTTTTAACCCCCCTGTGTGTGTGTGTGTGTGTGTGTGTGTGTGTGTGTGTGTGAGTGTGTGCTTTGCGCGCGCGCGCGCGCGCGCGCGCGTGTGTGTGTGTGTGTGTGTGTGTGTGTGTGTGTGCGCGCGCGTGCGTGCGTGCGTGTGTGTGTGTGTGTGTGTGTGTGCGCGCGTGCGTGTGTGTGTGTGTGTGTGTGTGTGTGTGTGTGTGTGTGTGTGTGTGTGTGTGTGTGTGTAAACGCGCGCGCGCACGCGGGTGTGCAGAGGGGTGGGAAACTTTAGTAAGTGGGTGTCCAGATGGTAGCTAAAGAATGTACTTTTTGATGAAAATGAACATATTTTATAATCTAAAAATTAAAAGAAAAAATAGTGTTTTTGGTCAGGGGCGCTGAGTCTCTCTCTCTCTCTCTCTCTCTCTCTCTCTCTCTCTCTCTCTCTCTCTCTCTCTCTCCCCCACCCCCCTGAAATTTTCAGCTTAAAGACGTTTGAATATTAGCCCAGTCCGTGAGACTGCACTGGTTGTTGACATCTACATTTGCATTAGAGGACAATTACATATGACTGGAAAACATTTTAAAAACTTTGTGAATTCAATGACCTGTGTCATTGTTTATCAAAACATACACGTGGGCCAGTTTGCAGCGTTTCACAATAAAGCCGATGGTTAGTTTATCAGAATTCGGATGGTGATAGAATTAACTGAAAACCAAAGCCTAGTCCTACGAATTATATGCATCATGTTCACGAGAGTCTGTTTGTTTCACTTTTCCATGGCTAGATTTGAAAGAATTTTCCTCATTACCCATTTTTCATTCGTGTTAAGATTAAATGCGTGAAAAAAAAAAATCTGGTTTTATATGGTGCTGGGTGGTGACCTCACATTGTAATTCTTTACAACTAGTCAATAACCGTTTATTCCAGATAACGAAGTAATAGTTTGATGCTGTTGTGTGAGAAGGACTGAGTTGTATCAATGAAAACAACCATGAATATTCAGATCTAGCATTGGTTTAAAAAAAAAAAAAAAAGCTCAATCAAAGCTTCCAAGTGTATATATGCATCATTCAATCAAATTTCAGTGCACACTCCATATTTTACAGAAATGAGAACATGGAAAACATTTTTTTTTAATCCCTGGCTACAGAACAGATCACTCGATGGCAGTATGAAGTTGAAGAACTCTACTTAATACAAAGCTCGTAATTTTTGGAAATGTAATTGTTCATCATCAAAAGACTCTTACTATGTCACTGAGATTAGAAATCTTATAAAACAAAACAAAAAAACTATGAAAGCGTATGTTGTGGTTTATGACGAAAATCTAGAATTTGACCAAGCATATCTGAGTCAACTAGAACTTACAATATCGCAGCCACTATTTCTTGTCGTTTTATTGATGAAAATCTGATCAAAACAATAATATGTTCCATTAAAAACAAATAAAAAGCAAACAGAGCATGAAGAAAAAAACAAACATAAAAGAAATCGATATTTTGGGAGAAAAAATTCATTGGACGATATAAAAGAACTCAAAACGGTGAACATAAAATTACAAGCCATTTGATAAAAGAGAATGGACGGAATTTCGCTAACGTGCACAGCTAGGTGAATAATTTACAGTGAAAAGATGAATGATTACTTTTGTGGTCTATTGAAGTGAAATTATGTCAGTAAGCAAATGATTAAATTGGTAGATGGGTATGGAAACTCTCTCAAGGTATCACAGACATTGCTAATGAAGTGAGTAACTTCTACCGTTAGTTGCATGAAAAAATAGAAGAAAGTAACATCCACGAGCTGCGGAAAACTTTCCCAAACTTGACCATGAAGTTTCAGTGACTTGGAAAGGAAAATATCATATGAAGAACAACTGAATCACTTAAAGATATGAAAAACAATGAAAGCACAGAAAGCGATGGGGTCAGCTGTAAAATTTTAAAATACTTCTGGAGAAAGATTAGTCACTTTAAATGAAAGTTAGATAAACAAAAAATACCTGTGACTCAGAAAGAGGAAATCGTAATAAACATTTCCAAGCCAGATAAATCTAAAAAAAATATAAAAGAAAATCTGACAGCTCAACACGTTACTGCAAGTGGTATAGAACATTATGTTGGTGTATAAAGCAGCCAGAATAAAATCGTTTCAACAAAGACTAATCAAGATGGAACAAACAGCATTTGCATGAGAGAGAGAGAGAGAGAGAGAGAGAGAGAGAGAGAGAGAGAGAGAGAGAGAGAGAGAGAGAGAGAGAGAGAGAATAGACAATATTAGATTTAATCATGATTTATATATATCATTTAACCCACGAAAATCTTTCACAGTTGCTGTAATGTGTTGACTTCATAAGGGCTTTTGATACAGTGGATTCAAATTTTTTATGTCCTAAGTACGTAAAACGTTTTGCTTTGGAGAAAATGCCCTTAATTGGAAGAACTGCCATACAGAAACACTAAGGCAACAGTACTCATAAATGAGCAATCATTCAAGTGGTTTACAATTAGTAGTGGTTGTCGTCAGGCTGATCTGATTCCACCTTATTTATTTGTTTTTTGCGAAAATGATGCGACAAAACAAGAATGCAAAGGGAATATCTATCGACACACAATCTTTACAAAATGGGGAACGACCATCTTTCAAAGAAACTACAAAGTCTGGCATATAATTGGGAATGATATAAGGACTGAAGAAGAAGAATTTTGAGAAGGCAGCTAATATTTGACAAGGGCTTGAATATAAATAAAAAAAGAAGTATGTGCCATATCTCAGAATGCAATGGAATCCTCCAAAAGTTATGATATTATTTAATATAGATCACAATGGAGGTTGCAGACTGCACATATACAAACGTTACTGGGTAGTTAACAGAAATAAAAGTTACATGGAGCTTTGGTTACAGGAATTCTAACATCCCTGGGAATTACAGCTCTTTTGGAGTCTTTAGTACTACTCAAAATTGCGCAGTTGTAAGCATTTCTATGGAATCCACTAAACGAAGACAATATTGTACCTCGAATTGAATAAAAGAAAAATAACAAACAAAAACAGAGAGGGTTACAAGGAAGGCTGCACAGAAAGGAAAAAAGGGGGGGGGGGGGGGAGGAACCAGATATCCAGATTTAAACTGCTTTTGTAAGCCTTGCCAATTAGATTCACGAAAAAAACGATGAGATGGCAAATGATAAATGGAAATGGATTGTAACTTCTTTTTTTTTTTATTATTATAGCTGAATGAACAAAAGTTAATGAAAGCAGAGCAAACTGCCTCTTGACTTTGGATAAACAGAAATGTGTTGACAGTCATTTTTCAAACTAATATTGTTTTCAGAAAAGTTAAACCCTCTAAACACGTCTTTAAGTCTTGCAGAGCCATTATATTTTGACAACGGAATAAATTTAGATAGGCTTTCATTGAAAAGAAGAATTGAATTAATACACATGATTGCAATATTTTAGATTTGTGCAGAGAAGGGTAGGTATTTGACATACACTAAATTCATTTACAAGCACAACATAAGAACAAGTTTTCTAATTCATAGAGGACTGATAAACAAGAGAAAAGTCTTTCCATTTATATTGAACACTCATGTGGGAAATGGTTGTTAAAAATCTAACGATTCCAGAGGCATACAAATGTTATCTTCGGTGCAAAAGGGAGCACTATTAAGTTATGATAACTTTGTGGACGATGGTTCAAAACCAGAATGCTCTCATACATGTATAACTACTACTGGATTTAAACAGGGCACTCAGCTAGGAATAGCACTTACTTGGAGCTTTCGACAGACCTCCGTCCGTCTTCTTCAGCGGTGGTGTTGCTACTGGTGGGTGAACTGGAGTTCAGTGCACACGACCACGGGTCGAACCCTGGTCATGTGACTGAACAATGAGGGTGTTGTGCACCGATGGCAAGGCGTGTCTGCCCCGGTCCCGATTGAGTGGGGGGTTGTTGGCCGCAATATGTATAGCATCCTTCACCCCACACTGAAACCATCTATTGTCACGGTTGAGAACGCTGATGTTGTCATAATCGAACTGATGTTGCTGGGCGTGTAGGTGGGCGCCTACTGGTGATTATTCCCTTTGTGTTCTGTCAAGCGTTTTCAAAGGTTTCTTTTAGTTTCCCTAACATGGTTCTCTTCACAGTCACAACAGTCTTTTTGGTAGACCACTCCAGACTTTCCAGTTTGTCAGTATTGTCCTTGGGGAAGGGGGGGGGGGGGGAAACCAGCTGGCTGCGGATGGTGTTGGTAGGTTTGGGATGTATGGAGATGCTGGTTTTCCTGATCTTCCTGCTCCAGGCTTCAGTCACACCGCAGACATAGGGGATGGTGACATGTTCTTTACGCCTGGTTTGGTCTTGTTTGGTGGTAGAATGCAGTGTGATGTTCTTGCTAATTGGGATGTTCCACTCCCACTTATCATAGCTTGATATGGTGAGAAACGGTTTGAGGTGTTCCATTTCCTGGTCTTTGGCATCCTGAGTAGAGCAGATGGTGTTGGCCCGATGGGTGAGGGTCCGTATCACTCTGAGTTTGTGTTCCAGTGGCTGGTGGCTTTCGAAATGTAGGTACTGGTCAGTGTGGGTAGGTTTGCGGTACACACTGAAGAAGAGGCTGTCCTCTGTCCGTGTAATGAGTGTGTCCTCTCTGTCCGTGTAATGAGTGTGTCTAGCATGGCATTGGAGTTGTTCTTCTCCACCTCATGAGTGAATTTGATCGCAGGTGTTGACTGTTCAAATGGTTAGTGAAGTCTTCTAACAGCTCCCTCTTGAGGATGGTTGTGGTGTCGTCCACGTAGCAGCCCCAATAGCGTGTTGGAGAATGGTAAGACGCCAGGGCCTTCTCCTCGAAATCCTCCATGAAGAGAGGCTGGCTACAGGGGGCTGACTGGAGAGCCCATGGCTGCTCCTGCGGTCTGCTGGTAGAAGTTGCCTTGGAACGTGAAGTAAGTGGTGTTGAGACAGCAAGCCAGGTGTTCACATATGCTGTCCGCGGAAAGCGTAGTATGCTAGTATGCTGAGGCAGAGTGTCGTCAGCCTGGAGTCTTGCTTTGATGATGTGGTTGCTTTCTTCGACGGGGATGCTTGTGAACAATGCCAAAGCATCATATGATACCAGGCACTCAACAGGAGAAAGGGTGTAGTCTGCAAGTTTATGAACCAAGTCCACATTGTTAATAATATGGTGTTCCGTCGTGCCAACCAAAGGAGACAGGATGTCTGCCACAAATCTCGCCATCTCATACATGAGAGAACCTCTGGAAGCGTATGGGATGGAGAGGGACGTCTTTCTTGTACTTTCTTGTACACTTTAGGAAGGCCATAGAACTTGGCGACATCAGTGGTTGATGGGTACAGTTTTCTGTAAAGGTCAAGGGAAAGTCCGCCCGCCTCCTTGAGACGTTTGAGCAGATCCTTGAGCTTGGTGGCATACCTGTTGGTGGGGTCTTTCTTGAGAGGCTGGTAGGCTTTTCTGTCATCCAACATGTAGTATTAAACTGAATTCAAAAGGAAAATGACAAAATTCTTTTAAATTAATACGAAGGATTCAGGAACAAAAGTTGAAATGGTTTCAGGGCAGATTAACACACAGAATCCTATTAACAAATACAGTTGTTCTGCACATGGGTGTCTGATAACAATGTATATTTTTGCAAGCATGTAAAGGACATAACAACACATGATCTGAATATGTTTTCCTATCAATTCGATTTGGGAATGGTTCGAGCAAGCCAACAAAAGTAGATGTGTGCATGCATATACTTCTCCTTAAATAAGAAAAAAATGTTATTTTTGGACAGGACACAGACTTCAGATCTGACAGAGTGTTGCACTTTGTTCTGCTCTTGGCTAAATCCTACATTATATTTACATATGCAAACTGAAACAATAAACTTCCACATGTAAATGTGTACATAGTTAATAAAAGGCAGGTATGAAACAAGGAGTTTTATCGCTTATGTTAACTTAAGACCTGACACGTCATACATTGATGGGCATTTTCACAGTGAATTAATTGAAAGTGAAGAACTGTACAGATGAAAAAAAAAAAATCGTGTTCTCATTCGAAAAGCTATTAACAATGAAAATCTCTATGTCAAATTAAAGCAATGATCATAACGCATGCGCGTACACTAAAAAAAAGATAAACGAAGTGTTTTAAAGGATATTTGAAAATTATATCAACATGTATTATTATAATTTTTTTTGAAATGGCTGATATAGACATTTACAATACTCTCTTGCTTGTGTATGTATAATCATTTTAACATTGTGTTGCACTTTCATTCTTGTTTCATATTTTTTTTCCGTCTGAATTTTGTCATGGATGAATTGGTGAAATAATATCTATAGAAACTAGTGGATTAAAAACGGTCGATATGATTTTTTAAAAAAGTCTTTGAAGAGAATGCAGCATGGGGCTATTGAGAACACGCTTTACTTCGATTTATTGTGTTCTGAATACATCCCACAGGGTGATTCTTTGAAAGTGTTCGTCATTTCAACGGATTTCACTCTTTGAAACGTTTGCTGATGTGCAGGAGACAACTTAATTTCATCAAAGTCATAATAATACGGAAGGCTGTTTAATTGCAAAAGGAATACATTTTTCATGAAAACGTGATTTTTACATCTGTAAACATTCTTAAATCTGTTTTATGGATTCAATTTATAGCATGTTTTGGTTTTTGAATGGTCCAATGTGTTTATTTTGTTACTGCATCCTTCACACTACAGAACAGGCAAAGAGGCCGAACACCTTTGATCCTCAACCTTTGAATTGACAATTAAAAAAAGATATTATGTGATCCTTTTTTTTAAAATGCATTTAGCCAGAGAAACCCTCAGGTACTTGTTCAGGCATGATAATGGGAATGTGTGCAAGTTTCTGGCTGCCTTACGTTGGTAACAGCAGCAGCAGCAGCAGCAGCAGCAGCAGCAGTAGTAGTAGTAGTAGTAGTAGTAGTAGTAGTAGTAGTATAGTAGTAGTAGTAGTAGTAGCAGTAGCAGTAGTAGTATAGTAGTAGTAGTACTAGTAGTAGTAGTAGTAGAAGTGGGTGGTGGTAGTGGTGATGGTTATGGTGGTGGTCGTAAGCCAAGTAGATATTGTTATAATAGTAGAAACAGCGACAGAAATAGTAGAAGCGATGGTAGCAGCAGCAGCAGCAGCAGCAGCAGCAGCTGCAGCAGTAGCAGCAGCAGCAGCAGCAGCAGCAGCAGCAGCAGCAGCAGCAGAAGCAGCATCTATAGTAGTAGTAGTAGTAGTAGTAGTATGGTGGTGTGTGTGCGACGGTAGTAGTAGTAGTAGTAGTAGTAGTAGTAGTAGTAGTAGTAGTAGTAGTAGTAGCAGTAGTAGTAGCAGTAGTAGTAGTAGTAGTAGTAGTAGTAGTTGCTGTTGTTGTTGTTGTTGTTGATGATGTTGATGTTGTAGAAGCAGCAGCTGCAGTGGCGGCGGCGGCGGCGGCGGCGGCAGCAGCAACATTAGAAACATAGAATTAGCAGAATTATCATAGCGTCTGTACTTGTTATTGCTGACGGTCTTGTACTCTGTATTAGTTCCTATTGTCCTTGTTTCTTCCATCAAAATTCTTCTAACAGTTTTTATTTAGTAACGTACTTCTTACGTTGATTTGTGAGACGATCACCACCCACTGACTGACAGACTGTGTTCTATAGTCTGTATTCATGCCAGATCAATAAAGTCCAGTTCGTAATAGTTTTGCACCACGTTGGGCATCCTCTGAGTTGATAATGTCTTCACATTTTAGGACGTCAAGACAAAAAAAAAAATCACAAATAGCATATCGATTGTCACCATTATGAGTAAAATGTGCTTTTTAAACTACTGATACATTAAAAAGTTATCATCAATCACCACAAATATTGTTCGTTCATGTGATGCATTTTCTACTTCATGACTGACATAAATTACTCAAACTCCACACATGTATTGTTGCACGTTGTTAATACTCTATTGCAATGCGAAATCTTCTTCCTACAGAAAGACCTGTTTGATTGCTCCATTTGATTTGTGAAGACCTTATTTCCACGTAGATAACAACTGTGTTTAATGTAATGAACAATATTGACAGAGTTGCTCTTCTTCCTGAAAACAGAAGGAAAATATCATTCCACACCTGGTTTTGAGTTGTAAGTTCCACAATTTCAGATTAGCTTAACTAGTATGCAGTTTGCAATTAAGTTATTATAATGTGATCTCATTTATAACCATATCATTTTCTATTTCTATTTTCCGGTTCTTTCTATCTATCCTACTAGAAACTATATTTTTGCATCTAGATTGGCAAAATGTTTATGCGTTTTGGATAAGCGGTTCTTATGCCAAAATATGCTGTCTTTTTAAAACTCTTTGTCAGAATATGAGAATATAGGGTAAAATGCAAACGATGTGTTTCTCAATCTTAATTTCGTTATTGTGGTAATAAGTGTTGAGTACATTATTACAACTGTTAGTGCTCTGCCACAGGAAATAAATATAGTTCTCTAGAGCTATAGGCATTGTTGACAAAAATGCCACCACATAGGGTATATTAACTCTAACATTCAAGGTTATAAATTGATGGTGACCTTTTTCTTCGTAGGCTGATCAGTCACTTTCAGTTATTCTTCAACTCTGAGCTCATCTTTCATCTGGAATCGAAGCAACATTTAAAAAGCATGTTCAACAATAGCGACGCAGGGAACATAAGCGAAAACAGGACGGTTCCCGAAGGGGTGTCTGGTTATACCGTTGTCGAATTTTTACTCCGTGGAATCAGCCTGAAGACCCAATCTCCTTTTCAACTCAACAGCTGTTCAGAGAAATTGTCGATGTGGGTGTGTTAACTCCGCTATTCATCGTCTGTCTTCCTCTAAACATTATAAACATGGTTGTCTTTTGGAAGCATGGAATCAAAGAACGAATCAATTTGTGTTTGTTCTTTCTGTCCTTGTCAGATATTATTCTAATTGCAGTTCGTTTTGTACTGCATCTGGACAGAATTTATGCAACAATCTTGAACATAGCTTTCAAACTACGTGTTGCCAAGCACAGTCTAAAAAACATGATTCATTCCTTCACTTGCTTATTTATATATCTGGTTTTATGTCCACTTTAATTGCAATGGAACGATGTGTGTGTGTTGTCAGTCCACTCAAAGCTCAGAAAATGCTACGAACAAGAACCACTGCCATTGTGATCACAGTTGCTCATGTAGTCATTTTTGCATTATTTTTCTTGATAGCAGCCACATGGAACATCATGTGTATCTACAACCCTCAAACTGGAACTTCAGCGGACAAATACTATTCCACTGAATTTTACCTACAGAACAAGATTTTTGGATGCATTCGACGGAATTTTCTTTGAATTCTCCTGCCAGGATTTTTTGTGGTAGGGATATCTGTGTCCACCGTAATAACAGTGATGAAGTTACATCAGATGAACGAATGGCGCCAGAAAGTCGTCTTCAGCCAACGTTCAGAGTGGGATTAAAGACGTGGCCTTGACACGTATGTTGATTGGAACCAACGTGCTCTTTTTATTTTGCACAGTTCCTTCGTTGATCTGTCATATCTTACTTCCCTTTCTCCCTGAACTGAGTCTCAATGGAAAGTATTACAATACCTACCAGCTTCTGATGAATATTCAACAGCTCTGTTCATATATCAACTCTTCATTTAATTTCTTTATTTACTATTACTTTGGGACCAAGTTTCGTATGAGTGTACAGCACATGTTTTCTTGGTGTTTCAGACTTCTTGAAAAGCGGTGAAAAGTGTAATGTTGCCAGACCATCTTTTAATTAGCATACCTTTGAGACACAAATAATCCACAAGAATGTTTGATCAAAACATAGCATCATTACAACATCTTAACGATATCCCGTAAATTATTTCCTTGAAATTGGACGAATTTTCCAGGACAGTCACATGCACTTCCCTCCAACATGTTTTACCAAGTACACTTTGACGTCAGGAATCATTCGTAGCTAGTTTCTCTGTTTCTATAACTCATTTTATGTTCATTTTGATTGACGTTGGGCCTTTTGCACTTGGCCAGATGAATTCTACAAGTGCAGTAGCTTGTGTGGCCACCATTCAAGTACATTATTTGATAGTCACCAGGTTGAAATTGTGTGTTTGTCAATCTTTCAAACCACAGACTCGGTTGACAAAGAGTATGCTGTTCAATGTTTACGTAATTAAAAAAAACCTCTCTTCAAGCCTTCAACAAAACACTCTTCGCAAATCTCTCCAGAGAGAGAGAGAGAGAGAGAGAGAGAGAGAGACAACTGAACAATTGTGTTCGATTGCTCAATTGTTCTCTCTCTCTCTCTCTCTCTCTCTCTCTCTCTCTCTCTCTCTCTCTCTCTCTCTCTCTCTCTCTCTATTTCCACATGCATCCCTACCTATCATTCTCTGATATAATTATGAGCCCATAGTTCGACAGTGCATCTCCTCGAATAATTATGTGTTTGTGTATATTTGTACTGCTCTGTACATGTGTATCTGAAAATGGATGCATTTCTGTGAATGTCTTATCTTCATGTATTCTCTCTCTCTCTCTCTCTCTCTCTCTCTCTCTCTCTCTCTCTCTCTCTCTCTCTCTCTCTCTCTCTCTCTCTCTCTCTCTCATATGTGTATTGAAAGGATCAGGATTTCTTTCTTTCTCTGAAATGTACTTTCTTTTCATTATTGTTTCCTTGCATTACCAAACTTCGTGTATGTATTCTGCATTTCTCGTGTCCATGTGAAAATGTGTTGGTTTTGTAATTTTTCGATATGTTTCTTTTCTGGATGCCGCATGATAAAAGCCATCATGTACTTTTTCCATTTTCTCCTTTTAACATCTCTCTCTCTCTCTCTCTCTCTCTCTCTCTCTCTCTCTCTCTCTCTCTCTCTCTCTCTCTGAGTCACATCTTTTATTTGTCTTAAATTGTCATTCTATCTTTTAATATGTACCATGCCTCAAAATATCTTTCGCGCTGTTCCAACACATTTATGTTTCAGTTTCTCTGAACGTTCGCCAAGCGCTGGCCATAGCTGCACAGAATGGTGTTGCCAGGGTTGTGGCGGAATGTTAAAGAACTGATCACGGCTAATCAAAGGATTTGCAAATGAATGCTCAGTGACCATCGCAAAACTGGGAGCGCATCCTTCTCAAACACTTTCTCGTTCAGTTTCAATTTTCTTGGCCAAAACACACTGACATTGTCTTTGTCTGCAGGTGCTTGGAAACAATGCTGCTGTAGCTCAGATGACTGGTTCAGTGTTGATGCTTGAAAACGATATTGCTGCTGCCCGGATGGCAGGTCATAACTTTCTCCACATGCCCATCGCAAATGATCGCCTACCCCAGACAGTCGGGAGGCATTTATTGTCCTGTGTCTCTCTCTCTCTCTCTCTCTCTCTCTCTCCTCTCTCTCTCTCTCTCTCTCTCTCTCTCTCTCTGTGTGTGTGTGTGTGTGTGTGTGTGTGTGTGTGTTTGTGTGTGTGTCTGTGTGTGTGTGTGTGTGTGTGGTGTGTGTGTGTGTGTGTGTGTGTGTGTGTGTGTGTGTGTGTGTGTGTGTGTGTCTGTGTGGTGTGTTTGTGTGTGTGTTTGTGTGTGTGTGTGTGTGTGTGTGTGTGTGTGTGTGTGTGTGTGGTGTGTGTGTGTGTGTGTGTGTGAGAGAGAGAGAGAGAGAGAGAGAGAGAGAGAGAGAGAGAGAGAGAGAGAGAGAGAGAGAATGCGTTCATGCGTACTTTAGGCCATTTAATTTTAACACATCGCTGAACATCAACTTCTAATACTGACTGACCCGCAAGTTCACAAATTTATACTGTTCAATCTCTTCTGAAATATTTTGATTTACAGAGAAAATCAGTAAGATCTTTAGTTTTGTTGTCAGGACTTCATGCGCAAACCTACATCTTCTACCTGGTGACATGCTGTCCACGACGGGAGGTGAATTCCAGTCATGGAGCAAGGATAGATCAGTAAGGGAACAAGAAAAAGTGGTGGCCCTCATTTCTCTGCCTTTCACAAAGAACTGGTGAGCATTTCGACAACGATCTTGGGATGGTCCGTCTTCAAAGTATAACACTAGTAAACGCGGGAAGGAACAAACTCGTTGTCTGGTCATCTTCTTCTCGTAGCACATGAATACGTTGGAAGGCTGTTGTGGAACTGTTAGGACTTAACATGATGGAGGGAAATATAATAAAAACATCTAAGCTTTCTCACTAACCGATAACAATAAACGAACCGTTGCTGGGCAGAAGGAATTAAGAATGATCTTCCTTGTTAACTGAAAATTAGTCATTAAATCTTTTTACCGAAAATGAACAATCGTAAGATCACACGTCAACACTCCCGCCTGATCAAATTAATTTTCATGGATGAATGTAACAACTATTTAACTGTCTTATGTAAATTAATACTGACATTCTGTAACCTGTAATCTTAAACTAATTAATGCTGGTACTCTGGATTGTGTATCTTACGACAGTACTTATTTTCAAAACAGCAGTGTTTTGAACTTGTTCAACTGAGGTCTTATAGCAGGCTTTGTCATGAAATCTGCCAGCATTTCTCCGGTAGGACTATACTTCAACAAAGGTTTGCCTCTGTTCTCCTCAGAACGAATGGAGAGGTGTCGGATATTGATAAGTTTTGATCTTGACGGTTCACAGGATTGTTTGCAAGAGCAAATTGTTCCTTGATTGTCTTCAAATATCAAAGCCAAATCATCTTGATTTCCAATGCCAATGTCTCTCTAAAATTGAGGTAGAAACTGTCTTGGACTGTGGCTGCGAGAATAATATATTCAGCCTCACAAATTGAAAGTTCCACTACTGGTTGTCTCTTTAATTTCCAAGAAATCAGAGGATCCTTTTCTGTGAGTCTGGAACAGTTTCTCTCGGTGCTGTGTGTGTCTTCAGAAATGAGGCCAAAACAGCATCACTGTAACCTATGAGATGCAAACCTTCTCTCTTCCTTTAACGTTATTCAGAGGGAGCAGTCCTTTCAGGTATCGCAACGCATGTTAAATGCCACCCAGTGACTTCAAGTACCGAGACAGCTTGGTAACAAGACAAAAAATCAGGTCTAGAACTCATAATCACATAAATCAGACCTTTTACAATTTCACGATATGTGTGGTTCCTTTCAGTCCATTCCAGTTTTTGTTCAAATGGTAACCATTGGTTGTCAACCAGACATGTCAGATCTTTCAAATTTGTTTTTTCAATGTGCCTTCTTTGATTCATTTTCACAAAATTATCCCTTTGTTCAATGTCAATGCCGAAAAAATAATGAAAGCTTTCCAATGTCTTCATTCTGAATCTTTCTTTAAACATCTGCTTTGTTTTACACAATAATGTGTCAGCAACAATGAAACCATCTACCCATACAAGAACCA
>JADBJO010000776.1:460000-464427 GCA_016801955.1 Conus betulinus | reverse complement strand
TTCGTTTCCAGCAAGTAAACAGCTTCCATCATGTCGTTAAATTTATCATGCCAGTCAAGGCATTCTGCGGGGTTTCTGTATAAGAATCCTACTAAGATTGGTTTTCTTTTCTTAATATTGACTTCGATCCAGATTGATTCAATTCTGTAACTTTCAAAAGAATTAATTCGTTGACACCTAAGAGACTGACTTGAATAAAGTATTAGGCCAGTTTGCATTGGGAGAGTAGGGTCAAGGCGAATATGATTGTAACCAGGTACTGAAACGTCAGTGTTAGGAATATGTTTAGTTAATCTAGATTCAGCACAGCAGAATAGGTGGAACTGCTTTCCGGAATGATAAAGTATGGAAGACAGTTCATCACGTTTGTTAATCAATCTATTTATATTTAAAAATCCAATTCTGAGACCTTCCTTAGAAGGCCACGTGTTCACTGTGGACATTGGTAAAAGAGGAATCAGTAATCGGAATTGGAACAAAAATCACAAGTATAGAATGACCTGTCTACAAATACAGTTTGCCTTGCGATTTTATATAAATGGCAGATTTGTGTGTGCGCGCAGCAAAAGAGGGTATAGAAGTGCATGCAGGGGCGTGGGGTGTTGGGTGGATGAGGTGTGAGCAGGGTGCGTCCGCGCGCGCACGCGCATGCTTGCGTGCGTGCGTGTGCGCGCGCGCGCGCGCGCGCGCGTGTGTGTGCGCGCGCGCGTGTGTGTGTGTGTGTGTGTGTGTGTGTGTGTGTGTGTGTGTGTGTGTGTGTGTGTGTGTGTGTGTGTGAGTCAGTAGTTAGACTAATAATCAGTGTTTAACTTGTGAATAGCTGTAAATTGAACCTTGCCACTTTCGAAAGATTGATTTTTTTTTCGCAGGCGTGTATTGACGCTGCTCATGAGATTACAAAGTGGTCTTAACAGACAATGCCCAAAACAAAGCTGCAGTAGAATCGTTGCTAAACACTTTCTTACACTTTTTCCAATGATTGTAAAATTAATGTGTGCTGTCCGGAATATCCAGAATACAAAAGTTTAGTTTATCTTCCATTTGTGATGCTGTGTAAGAAGAAAGATGCTGACAGCTGTGAACTTCACGCTCCGTTTGCTTGCAGCTCGTACTGAACTATGTAATTCTAGAATTTGGAGTTATTGTGACAAAAATCATAATAGAAACTGAAGTGCAACCGAATCTTCAGGAAATTAACTTAGATTCTGGGAAGAGAAATATCACAGCTGGGTTTTCTCAGATTTTTTTTTCAAAGACTGAGATGTGCAAAATTTGGAGCATTTGGACAAAAATAAGAGAATGTCCGGGAAACATTTCCCGTCTCACATACACGAACCTGTGCACACACACACACACACACACACACACACACACACACACACACACACACACACACACACGCACGCACGCACGCACGCACGCACGCACGCACGCACACACACACACACACACACACACACACACACACACAGACACACACACACACACATCATCGTCATCATCTGACATTTTCAACATTTTCATGAGCCATAATCATACTTACCTAGATATTGCACCAGCAGAAAACACTGGATTGGAGTGAAAGATTTCAATAGAAATAAAGATATTACGGTACATTGGAAACTTACTTTGACTCTCTCTCTCTCTCTCTCTCTCTCTCTCTCTCTCTCTCTCTCTGACTCCCCCCTCAATGCTGCCGTCGACTCTCTTCACGTTTTACACACACACACACACACACACACACACACACACACACACACACACACACACACACACACACACACACACACACACATTCTCTCTCTCTCTCTCTCTCTCTCTCTCTCTCTCTCTCTCTCTCTCTCTCTCTCTCAGATGTGTAAAAAAGCTGTATAGCGTATTCCTTTACCCTCAATAAAGATCATTTTGACTTGACTTGACTTGAGACACACACACACACACACACACACACACACACACACACACACACACACACACACACACACACACACACACATACCAGTCTCTCCCTTCCTCACCAAGTTTGCCTTCTTCTCAGCTATCCTTCTCCATCCCTTTATTCCTTCTTCTTTTTCTATTTTTTTTCTCTCTTAGCTCCCCTACCCTCCCTTCCCCTCCACTACACCTCTCTCTCTAAAGGAATGTGAGAGTCTACTGACACAGCTGTTTCCCTGACCAGTGATGAAAAGTGATCCTTCCTGGCAGGAAAGAATGGCACCAACTTTGTTTATAACATGCTTTGAGACAGGATAAACCATTAGCTGCCCTCAGACTAGGAAGTCAGAAACGTAGGCATGAAGATCGCTGTGCGTGATCATGGGAACGGTCACTAAGACAGCATAGGAAAGAAATCAAATGAAAATGCTGATTACAGATGTGTGTGTGTGTGTGTGTGTGTGTGTGTGTGTGTGTGTGTGTGTGTGTGTGTGTGTGTGTGTGTGTGTGTGTGTACACAAGTGAACTGAACACAAATGCAGACTAATTATTAAGTTTTACTCCCAACTACACGCAATAAATATTTGTGATATGGATTTCGTTGCTGCCAGTCGCCGCCATTTCCATCACACGTGTTCGGTAAACTTCCGAAAGAAGCGGGAAATCATGCGCATGTGCCCAACGTAGCAAAGAGCACGTTCGGTGGTGTGTCGTGAAACCAACGTAACTGATTTACGAAAATGTTCTTCCGACGTGGATTTCGGGCTTACGAACTATGTTAGGAAATCAGTTACGAGGGAGGGCTACGAACGCCACATGAATGAAACCGCCCCCTGCTTGGAATGCGGTTTCAGCATACCTTTGTTCTGATAACGCACAAACAACAGGTCAACATCCTGTAGTCTGTAAAATAGTCAAAGGTATGTTCAACAATAGACCATCTCTCCTAACGTACTGTGACACACAGGATGTAGACACAGTCACTGATATGTTAGCACAGTGGCCAGATGTGGAACTGCTCAGCTTTCTGAAACTCAGAACACTTATGTTACTTGCTTTACCCTCTAGTCCGAAAGGACGGACTCTCCATAGTCTTACTGTTAATGATGTAAAACTCCATGAGTCTAAAACGTGTACTTGTATATAGCTCTCTTTTTTAAAAACACACAGCAAACCAGGGACTCACTGAAGGCCTTTAGTCATACCTTGTTTTGAAAACAAGAGATTGTGTCTGGCTCACCACCTTCGGCAGTATTTGAAAAAGACCGCCCACTTACGAACTGGGAAAGTACTTTTATTAGTTGCATAAAGCCTTTTGCACCTGTGAAAAGAGACACCCTTTCTCGTTGGATGAAAGATGTACTGTTTATGGTTGGAATAGACATATCGAAGTACTCACAGCACTCGGGCTGCTAGTACTTCTGCAGCATTAAGTAGAGATGTACCAATAGACATCATCCTTCAAGCACGTGGATGGTCACACAAGAACACTTTTTCGAGATTCTACCACATTAACAGAATGGAGATGGAAATGGTGGTTCTACGAAGACTAAAAGTTTTTTTTTTCCCAGTCTGTGCTGGACATATCTGCAGACAAAGGGAAATAACTCACACTATGAGATGATTGCCTTCCAGGGCTTGACGTGTGTAAGAATAACGTGTGATCCTCGACGCTAAAATCTCCACATGTATACGTCTGACCAATCAGCAGACAATAAATAATTTGAAAATTAAACTAGACTTACCTAGAAGTTGAAGTTTATGGAGATTATTTCGAGGATGATGTTGGGTAGAAGAAGTATACATGTACCCACCCATCAGCGACTCGAGATACTTCCATTGAACCCTCCCTTCCCAGTTTGCTCTCGGGGATCACACGTAGCTGAAGTCTGGGGCGAGCGCGTGGTTTCGTCCTCCACATGTATACCTCTGCCCAACGGCATCCTCGAAATAATCTCCATTATACTTCAACTTCCAGGTAAGTCTCGTTTATTTTCAAACTGATTGATAATCATGGCAATGTTCTAAGTGACCAAACAGAGATTCTTCACGAGGTCCGCGGATTTTTATGAATAAGTGCACAAAATATACGGAGTTGATGACAGTGATTACGACGAGCCCATTTAAAATATCCCACACTTAGACCGTGACGACGAAGCAAATAAATTAGACGGCGAAATCACACTGGAAGACACATGTATATCATTAAAGAATATGAAATGTAACAAAAGTCCTGGCACTGATGGTGTCACAACAAAACTTTTAAAGTGTTTTTTGAGCATAACAGGTGTTTTTGTTGTCAAAGCTTTAAATGCCGTGTTTAGAAAAAGGGAGCTTTCTTGTGTTCAAAGACAGAGCGTAATTGTATGAATACCAAAGGGAATGTTGTATGTAAAATAGGGTCATCGTGAATAGCCAACCGCTTAAAAAATGTTTAGCTGGTCTCATCAATGAGGATCAAATAGGTTTTATTAAGAATAGACACATAGGGG
>JADBJO010000776.1:442500-455000 GCA_016801955.1 Conus betulinus | reverse complement strand
ATTTTCATGATTCAAAATCAAATGCGTCTTCGAAGTCAATGAAGGCCATATAATATTTGGGATTCCATGAAAACTGTTTCTGGATAAAAGCTGGAGGTGTAAAAATCTGATCGATAGTTCACCCTTTTAAAAACCCACATGCAACTCACGCATGCTATTGTTAAGTTCGACCAATTCTTGCAGTCTACAGTTAATTATAGAGCTATATAAATCACTACTTCTATGACTTAGTGATACGCCCCTGTAATTACTTGGATCATCGACTTCACCTTTCTTAAATAAAGGTAATATAATCGATTCAGCCCACTTATCAGGAAATATCCCTTTGTACATTAAATAATCTGACGAAGAATTCGATCACAATGTTTCCAGCATTCTTTAAATATATCTACAACAATGCTATTTGGGCCTGCAGCTTTTTTTTTTTTTTTTTTTTTTTTTTTTTTTTTTTTGCTGTCCGAACCTCTGCGCCACCTCAGAGGCAGTGCACCCCACGCCGCTCATTCCGACTCCCTGTCCACAGCCACGGCCCGGTCGGCCCCCACCGCAGCCCCGGCACCGGCAATCCACAGGCAGCAGCCAATGTCAAGCCGTCAAGAGGCAACCCACCGGAGGAGACAGTGCACTGCTGCCGAGTCACTTCAGTGGTGTTCAGTGGCGCCTGTTCTGATCTAACATACGCAGGACACCACCTACTAAGCCCCCTACTGACGACAATAATTGCTTAGTCGCGGAGCCGGCGTGAGTGAGCTCTCCCTCCGGAGGGCGCCACCACGTCCGTCCAACGACAACCCCCATGGACTCGCCGATACCGGTGACCCCGACGGAACCAAACCAAGGCCACAGACGCGGAGAGGACATCGAAACTGAGGTCACCATGAGAGCAGGGCATGAAGGGCCACAGAATTTGAGACTTTTTTTTTTTTTATGCTGATCGATGAGAATGAGGATGATTATGATGATGCTACGGATTTCCATTTCGGTCTGAGACTACATGACAGGGCTGTACTACTCTACGCTTCCTTTCATAATATATCCCGGCGTCAACCAGGCCCGAGAGATACAGACACCTGCAGTGTTGGTCAGGAAATTTGAGCAACACTCTCAGAAACGCATCCATTAAGTGGGTGAAACTCGACTGTGTGGTCCCAGTCTTCCCAACTGAGTCCGCAGCAAAACTCAACTCTGGGTAGGAGCCTGTCGGGGCAGAAAAACCCACATGTCTTCTGATGGGATTCGAACCACGACCTCCCAGCCGGGAGTCCGCGACGCTAACAACTTCGCCACGGCGTGTATTTCCAAATATTCGTAGAAGTTGTTTCACGTCTTCTTCTCTTTTTTTTTTTTCGTTTTTAACCTCTAGGATCCAACCAATCATCGTTCTTCTGAATGTTATTTATTCTTATTTGTTTCCTCATGCGCTTGGCTTGATCTTTTTATTTAAAAAAAAATTAAATATATTCAAAATTGCGTTGATGTAATCGTCGATCAGGTTAACAGCTTTCTCCAACATTAGCAATACATATTGACTATTCATTAAATCATCTGCAGACGGCGCCTCCACTGGCTGGTTCATGTCTTGAGATTACCCTCTTCAAGACCTGCAAACCAGACAGAGGATGGAGTGACACTAGCAAACTGGCTGTGGACTGTGCTCAGTGGGAGCGCCTTGACTGCCTCATACGTCACAAGACGCGGGAGCATCTAAGACTAAGTAAGTAAGTAACGAGGTGATAAAAAATCACTGACACGTTTTTATTTATTTATTTATTTATTTTGTGTGTGTGTGTGTGTGTGTGTGTGTGTGTGTGTGTGTGTGTGTGTGTGTGTGTGTGTGTGTGTGTGTGCATTTTCAGGTGAGGGACAAGTTTCTTACGCATATTCCTCACTGGCTGGGAGAAGTCACCGACAAATAATACCCTAGTACCTCGTAAGCTATACCTGGCACCTAGAATGGCTTCCTTGTTCTTAAAGAAAGTGCAGCTACCGAAGATCGGATAGTCCAGTTTCCCGTTTAACCTGTGCAGCGTCTCTTGGCAGTTCTAATTTGCCAGTTAACAAATCGTGTACAAGACCCTCACAATCCTGTCTCGTTTCCCGATCTCTCCATGATACGCCATGACATATAGCATTGTTCCTCTTAGAACGACATTCTAAATTGTCCGTCTGTTGTTCAAGTTTCAACACGACTCCAATCAGACTGTTATTCTGTACCTTCAAATTGTTATTTTTTCACGTCTGAGATCAGTTACCTCATTTTTCAAAGATGTAACGTCCTCATGCAGTCCAGCATGCACATTTGTCGTCTCCCACATGTCAGCATTCATCTCATCGAACTTAGAGCTCAGGTCCTGAATGGAAGACAACACATCACGGAGGCTGGGGTCTGTAGCTACACAAAAGAAAGAAAGGTTGGATGCTGGTGAACCACCATCAGCCTTCTTCAGTCTGGTCTGCCTCAGGCTGTCCGCTTTGTTACCAGGAACAGTGACTAGGAGCAGGAACCGGTTCAGCTCAACATCACCGCAACGCTGAAGCAAAAGTCCGTAATGTAATTGAGACAGGAGAGAACCTACGGCAACACCGCTTTGCCTCGTACAAATCCTCAATGTCCTATAGAATGAGGCGGACTTTTTCAAACACACATCGATTCATAAAACAAAGAAAACAGACACATACCCACCTCAGACAACAGGAGAAGAAACAGGCATCGCTGGTATAATGTTCCTGTCACAATGACGCTTCACAAAAAAAAGATAGGTGTACACCTCACAATTTCACTCTGAACCAGAAACACTTTTTTGTTGATGGTGACACTCTGCATGCTGGATCCTAGAGGAGAGAGAGAGAGAGCATGCTGGAAGTGGACTCCTAGAGAGAGAGAGAGAGAGAGAGAGAGAGAGAGAGAGAGAGAGAGAGAGAGAGAGAGAGAGAGAGAGAGAGAGAGAGAGAGAGAGAGAGAGAGAGAGAGAGAGAGAGAGAGAGAGATGGAAGAGGTTTCTGTGAGATTAAGTCCATCAATAAACGATAGTTTAAAAAAGAAAAAAAAAAGTATGTGTTTGAGACTTGAACAGAACGGATGACTGCGTGTTTACGAAATATGAACTGAATGGGAACGATAAGAAAGAACTATAACAATTTTGAATTAGATCTGAAATTCTGATATGTAATAGGATTAGTTTTTTTATAGTTAATTGAGAAGTGTCCTATCCTGAACAAGTTTTCGATGCCCGTGTTAGTGTGTGTGTGTGTGTGTGTGTGTGTGTGTGTGTGTGTGTGTGTGTGTGTGTGTGTGTGTGTGTGTAGGGGGGTGAGAGATTTACGTAAGTGGATGTCCAATTGATACCAGAAATGCAAAAGTTATGACTAAAGCATATTCTGTGTATCTAAAATAAAAGGGTATGGTGAACAGCGTGGAGTTTGGGTTTCATCGTTCCCATTCATATCTTTCCCTAGAAACTTTAGTTTGAGGACATTACAATATTTTCACAGTCTGTAAGACTACCCAGGTTCCTGACGACAATGTCTGGATTAAAAAAAAAAACAAAAAAAACATTAAGCATAACGGAAAAACTGATTTGAAAATCTCTGTGAATTCGAAGAGCTTTCATAACTTATTAGAAATGTCATTTTAGTCAGTTTGCCTTTTTTCAAAAGAAGTTCCATGGATAATGCCTAAGAATTTGAATGGCATTTTAGTGTTTTTAAAAACCGCTTTTCCCTAGCATCCTCGAACCTACATTGCTCCAACACTCGCTCTGTATTTCGGTTACGGTAGAGTCCAGATTGGATGTACTGTTGCATCCCTTTAGTATCCCTCCAGTTAAAACATACCATTACGTTTTAGGAGGTAAACTTTGGAAATTGAAACGAGAAGCAAAGTATACAAATCACAAATAGGGTGCCGGCTGTCTCCATTAATATTTTTAAATGGTTCTCAAGTACTGATAACTTCGCACATTATCATCAGTCTCGACAGATTCCTGTTGAGGACATAATGCATGGTCTACCTTATGACTGACCTAACTTACTCAAGTGCATACACAAGCAACATGGCGTTTACACCCTAAGGAAGTATGAAATTTTGACCGAGCAAAAGAGCTCACGCCAATCTGTCATCTGTCTCGCAAGGTTTCATTACAATGTAGAAAAGGTATTGTGCTCGAGGTTAATTACTGACATAGAAATAACCGCTTTGGTTTTTTCGTGCCATAACTAACTTTGTGTTGTAATTTCCGCAGTTTTAGTTTTGTGGGCGTGTGACTGAAATGCAAATATCCCCAGAATATTGTTTGCACTTGGCATTTCACGATGTGTTTTTTCTTTTGGAAGCATATTGTTAATTTTACTTGTGTCAGTGTTGTTTCCTGAACTGCCAGAATATTATTTTCATCCAGACTTGGAAAGCGGTTTGTATGCCATATTACATTAAAATGAGATGTTTATGTTTGTTTAAGTAAGTTGTGTTTTGTATGTTTTGTCCTTTGTCGGAAAATAGATAGTAAATGGACACGATTCTTCCATTAAAAAAAAAAAAAGTTATTTTGTACATTGTTATAGCTGTTAGTACAAGAACTACAGCTCCAGTTGCTGAATTTGATGAGACTGTTACGTTAACATTAACAGTCAAAGGCTTCATTTGATAGCGACCTTTTTCCTCGTATGGGAATCAGTCACTTTTAGTGACGTTTTTTGGTTCTGAGCAAATCTTTTGAAGGGAAACGAAGCGAAGCAAACTTTAAAATCATGTTTAACGAAACCTATGCCGTGAACAAAACTAAATATAGAACAATTCCAGAAGGATGTCAGCTTTTCCCATCGTCAAATTTTACTCCGTGGAATCAACCGAAGACCCGGTCTCCTTTACAACTCAACAACTGTTCAGAGAAATTGTCGATGTGGGTGTTCTAACCCCATTGTTCATCATCTGTGTTCCCTTAAACTTTGTAAACATGGTTGTCTTTTTGAAGCATGGAATCAAAGAACGAATCAATTTGTGTTTGTTCTTCCTGTCATTGTCGGACGCTATTGTCATCGCAGTTCATTTCGAGCTGCATTTGGACAGAATTTATGCAACAATCATGAACACAGCTTTCAAACTGTTTTGTAGCCAAGTACAGTGTAAACAACATGGTGCATTCTTTAGCCAGCTCTGTTTATATTTCTGGTTTCATGTCTACTTTAATTGCGATCGAACGATGTGTGTGTGTTGTCAGTCCACTCAAAGCTCAGAAGAAATGCTACGGACTAGAACCGCTGCTGTTATAATTGCAGCTGCTTATATAGTCATCTTTGGGATGCATTACGTCATAGCAACCAGGTGGAAAGTTGTGTGCATGTACGACCCTCAAACTGGAACTTCGGTTGACACTTACTATGCCGGTGAATTTTACTTACGTAACAAAGACCTTGTCGATGCATTCGACGGAATTCTCTTCGGAATTCTCCTGCCAGGACTTTTTGTGGTGGGGGTGTCTGTGTCCACTATAATAACAGTGATGAAATTACGTCAGATAAACGAATGGCGCCAGAAGTCCTCTTCCGCGAAAGTTGCCAGTGGGAGTAAAGACGTGGCCTTGACACGCATGCTGATTGGAACCAACATTCTGTTCCTGGCCTGCACAGTCCCTGCATTGATATACCGTACATTACCTCCATTTGTCCCGGATCTCAGCGTCAGTGGGAGTATTACAATACATATCAGCTCTTGGTAAATGTTCAACAGCTTTGCTCCTATATCAACTCTTCCTTTAATTTCTTTGTTACTATGTCTTTGGTACCAAGTTTCGCTTAACAGTACAACGCATGTTTTCTTGGCGTGTTAGATCTCTAGTAAAGCAGTAACTGATATGATTATACGCAAGCCATCTTTTAATTACCATGTTTCTGAGACATGAATAATTCACGCAAATCTTTAATAGAACGTGAGACAGTATCACAACATAATGGCAATATCAGTAAACATTTTCAATTGGACAGAACTTTTGCAACAGTCACACACACACACGCCTCTCAAAACCAAGTCTTTGTCGTGTGAAGTTTAGCTTTGTGAATCACCTTTGGCCATTTTCGTGTAGCTCGCTTTATGTCCAATGTCTTTAATCGAACGATGCGTGTGTTTAGTCAGTCTAACTTAAACCCATGAATTCTACAAATGCGTAACAAGTGACCACATTTGAGGTGCATCATTTGACAGTAGTTAAGTCGAAAATTGTGTCTAAGTTTTTAAAAATGACACTGAGTTGACAAAGGATGCTAACTAATATTTTGGTCAATACCAAAGCTCTTATCAATGCCTTAAACAGACCTTTTTCCGGAATTCTCCTACCTGAATGTTATGGGGACCATCTGTGGTCATTGTAATAACTGATCAAACTATGTCCAATGAACGTGTGGTGTAAAACGTCATCTGCAGCTGATCTTTATGGCGCAGGTGGGATAATATATGTGGCCTTGACCCGAATACGCATTGCACCACAGATGTCTATCCTTATCGGGCACCATCCCTGAATTTAGCTATGGTATTGTACTTCCCCTCATCGTTGATTTTAGCCTCCTTAGAAAATATTAACGCACCTGGCATATACTGTTAAATGTGCAATGGCTGAGTTCTGACATAGATCCTTTGTGTAATATGTTTCCACATTTGTTTTTGAAATCAGGTTTCATGTGAGTGTACAACCTATTTTTTGTGTTTCAGACTTTCAGCAAAAAAGGAAACTAGAAAAAGAAAACAACAACAACAACAACAACAAAGAGAAGAAAAGTATTAATGAACACATATCTAATGTGGCCAAATGGTATGATAAGTGGTACACCTCAAAGACAGAAATGGAGGCCGGCAGTCTCCAAAATGATTTCAACGAACGTGATCACATAGATGAACACTGTATGGCATCAGATTAACACCATCGTTTATATCATCATTCATTGTTATGCAATGCATATTATTTTTCTGACAACAGGGTGGAAAAGGTCATCCAAGGAGAAGATCAACCAAACGTGTCAGGCCTTTAACCCTTTTTTAATGGTGAAGACCTGTGAGAACATGGCAATTTAAAAGGTGGAAAGGTGAACATAAATCATGGTGAGAGCAAACTCAAGCAAGCGTCTGCAGGGTCAACGTTTGTCGTGTCTGGAATCCAAGGCGAAATGCATTGTTGACACTGTACTTATATATTTCCATTATACCTGATCATCATTTTATTATTTTTGTGTATATGCACTCTTTTATGAGGTGCATTGTCCTATACAAGGATAAAATCTCTCTCTCTCTCTCTCTCTCTCTCTCTCTCTCTCTCTCTCTCTCTCTCTCTCATAGGTCCAATGACCTGAGTATCATTCAAAGTATAACAATTTACTTGCAAGCCTTGAAAGGAGTGTTTAGTCTTTTTATGACGATATTCATGCAGAGAAATCAAAATGACGTTTTGACCACTTGCCATTCCTTCAGCGTTCTATGTCTTTTTAAACTAAATTTGTCTCTTGTATTCTTCACGTTTTGATTGTTCACTGCCATTGCTTTCTTTTCACTTTCATTTATCACTTGTATTCTAGAAATTTTGTTCATTTTGTCTAGTGTCATTGTAATTTTAATCTTTATTCATCTCTTGTATTTTGTCGGTTGTTTTGACTATTGTCGTCGTCTTTTTTAATCATATCTCTTATGTTCTAGATTTTTTTGGGTCTTTTTTCCGTCATCGTTTTGGGTTGTTATTAGGTTTGTTGTTGTTGTTGTTGTTGTTGTGTTGCCATAAGATCATACATTGAACGCTGCTGCTAGTGTCACCATCGCAGCCTTTCACGTGTGATATAGAAAATGGATGTCTGTGATGGTGTAATCATTCTTTGTGGTAGTATGGTCATTTGTAATTGAGATATTCTTTGTTATGTTTTGGTTGTTAGCTTTTCATCTCTTTCATCAGCATCCAGCTTACATAGTTTAAGAATAAGGAATTCCTAAAGTAGACATGATCTGTACAGTATGTAGATATTGATCGTTTGATCCGCATGTGTGATGCGTTGTTTATAAAACAGGTGTGCTTTGCGTGCGAGAATTTCCCTCTTCGCTGCCACAAATATTGTCTTACTTTTTTTCGGAATTGACTGCTCACTGACCAGTAGATAAAAAAAAAATCCACACTCCAGCTCAGCATATTTATGCATGAATATACAAAAGGAGGAAGACCCAAATTTTGACGTTCAGGTAATTCTTCTCTGCCCAACTTTCAATCTCATTGAAAACAGCTCTACTCATACAAATTTGAAGAGGCAGATTCAGTGCTAGATTGACAGTATTGTAAGCAAATACAATACCAACTGAACGAATTGGGCGATCCTGAATTGACTGGCAGCAGTACTTATTATGTTGTTTTCACGCATAACTATTTTGTGATGAACAAGAAATACAAGAACGACGAGACCGGTAACAATCAAAACGAATGTTGGTATGTATTGACAAAGAATGTTGTGTTGTGATAAAGAAAACCAGAACGCCCAGTTCTTTGCGGAACTCTTGTGATGGAAAAATCAAACCAACAGTCGAGTTTTGTCCCGGATCAGTCAACTCAACGACATCCCAACGAAATATCGTTTCTATAACACTGTATGCCATCGTTACAAAGAGCATCATGAAAATGGTCAGTTTGGGCTCCATTTTGAGCTTTTCTCCTGGACTACCAGAGGAAAGGCAGTAATCAAAAATCGGTCAAGGCTCATAGTACACGTGAGAAAAATCATATCGTGTCGCATTCCAACCAGAAAGCTCAGTTCAGAGCTCAGCCTAAAATAGCCTAAGTGAACAGGGAAAAAAAAATGGTTCTCTAGGTAAATGATGTCTGGCACACAAACAGATAAATTCACGACCAGACTTGTTTCCAGTGCGAACAGACTTATCATGACTTTGTTGGTAGTGGAACCTGGGGATCGGAGAAACACCAGCAAGGATAGAATGTTGAAGGTCAAACCTGTCACTGTAAGCATGATTGATGTTACTGACAGAGACAACCTGGCCCGTCACAGTGTTTCTCAGGACACAGTACCGTTTGATCTGATGGGCAGTGGAGGTTTATCGTTGCCCATAAGGTCTGCAGGGGAGGGAATGGAAGGTGATCTGATGGGCAGTGGAGGTTTATCATTGCCCATAAGGTCTGCAGGGGACGGAATGAAAGTGATCTGATGGGCAGTGGAGGTTTATCATTGCCCATAAGGTCCGTAGGGGAGGGAATGGAAAGTGATCTGATGGGCAGTGGAGGTTTATCATTGCCCATAAGGTCTGCAGGGGAGGGAATGGAAAGTGATCTGATGGGCAGTGGAGGTTTATCATTGCCCATAAGGTCTGCAGGGGAGGGAATGGAAAGTGATCTGATGGGCAGTGGAGGTTTATCATTGCCCATAAGGTCTGCAGGGGAGGGATGGAAAGTGATCTGATGGGCAGTGGAGGTTTAGCATTGCCCATAAGGTCTGCAGGGGAGGGTAATGAAAAGTCAGCCTCAGCCTTCTCATCTGGCTGTGTATCACCAGAAAGGATAAACAGACATTCTAAATCTGGAATAGCTGGGGGATTCATCATGACTGAATCTTTCTATGGTAAAGATTCGTTTTTTTGGCGACTGTCCTTGAAGCTCCTTTAAAGTTTCTGTGTTAATTGATGTAAGGGAGGGGTTCTTTGTCGCGTTCTCAAAATTCTTCTACCACTTGAATTGTGCTGTGGCTTTTGTATGTCAAGAATGAGGCTGAGGACTTCAGTGGGGTGTAGTTCGTATTTAAGGACATCATTCTTAAGATTGCTTTCAGCGTCTGTGTCGTGAATGATGCTGCACATCCTGGTTAGTATGATCAGAGTCATTTGTTCTGGTTCCATTAGGTAGTAACCAAGGTTATCTGGAAAAGCCTATTGTCATTCTGTAGGAAGTAAGTTCAGTTTGCCTGTGATCTCTTGGCTTTGCGTTGTGACTTCACCAAGCATGACAGGCATTTCTGAGATGTTTTCTCTAGGAATAGCAAAGTAACCCAATGCTTGTAATTTTCTGTCTTGTTGTATTAATCGGTAGGTTTTTCCTCAAGTTCAGATCAGTGAAAGTATCAAAACTGTGTTTCCTGTGGTTTTAATCGATAGGTCTTTCCTCAAGTTCAGGTCAGTGAAACTATCAACACTGTATTCAATTGCATGCATGGTCAGTGGCATCATCGGCCAAACCAAAGCTGAGCATGAAAAACAAATTGACATCCAAATGTGTTGGAACTACAGCTTGGTTATGTGCTTGAACTTAAGTGATCCGGGTGTTGTGCAATGAATACGGCTGTACGTGTTGGAAACAGTAACGGTCATTGACTCTGCATTTTGGTAAAAGCTACTGATGCCTTCAAAGTGTCATCTGTACTTCCAAATTGATCTCTTAGAGCTTTTACATATGGTGCTGACATATTCTTTCTAGAGGCATAAACACTTCCCAAGCTGGCAAGCCAAGAAGCAGAGTTTGCAACATGACAGTCATCTACGTCACTTAATGTTATGCCAGTATGCAGCGTCATGTCGTTTCTGTGAGGAAAAGTCGCCAGTTCTCTCATGTTTGCTTGAATTTGCGTGACTTGATTCCCCACAGAGCTGGTCCATGACTGCTGGTACTTCTGGGTCTTCCTGGTTCTGCTGTCTCACGTCCTTTGAAAATGTCAGTAAAAACGGCATTTTGTAATTGATTTATATCTCCCTATTCATGGACTATGGTGCCTTTGGATATGACTAAGACTTCATTCTGATTACGAGAGCGTTCAGAGTTCATTGTTTTGCATGTTCTCTTACTTTTGGATCCAGAATGTTTTGACAGTGTTTCTATATCTCTTCTTTGCCATTTGCAAAGTTTATGGTGCGTTTTGACACTTCTGTCATATTCAGATGATGACTGACCTCTGGCAAGCAAAGGGTAAATGCATGACCAGTCATCGCACCTGTGGCGCGTGGATCTCTTGTTGTGAACAGAATACAGACTGTTGTGGTGAATCTGGGACAAAACGATTACCCGTAACAGACTTCGTGAGCTTTTGCATTGGTTGTGACATAAGTAAAAGCGCGAAGAGAACTACTTCCACAAGTCGTAGTTAAATGAATTGTTATCTTCTGTGAAAAATCAAAAGCAATTTTGAGGAAATGTAAATAAAATTTCCTGTAAAAGAAAACACAATAGTAATAATATCACTATGGATGACTGGTTTCAATACTTAAAAGGGTAAATCGAATCTTAATGGTAATTATGATTATTCCAATCGATCAATTTAAAAAGAAGTAGTTCTTTTAGCAATTCGAGAGATGAAAATAAGAAAAGCTGCTGGGCTGGGTGGAATAACTGAAGAGTTTGTAAATGAAAAGCAGGTGATTTGTGTTGAGATTTCTTTGTCAAATTTTTAAAACGCTTTGATTTAGAAAGGTGTATTCCCTGATGCTTGGCCAGAAAGCATTCTGCTTCCTCTGTGCAAAAAAGGAGATGTCAACAACCCTAGCAATTACAGGGGCATTTCTTTACGTAATGTTAATAGCAAAATTTATAGTACAGTTATGAGTCATCGTGTACAAGAGTGGGTTGAAAGTAAATAACACTACTGGGGAATGTCAGGCAGAGTTCAAAAAAGAATTATTCAGGTATTGATCATATGTTTATTTCGTTAGGTCTTGTTCAAAAACAGTTCTCTTTCGACAAAAAATGTGTATGCAGTATTTGTTGATTTAGCAAAAACTTTTGATGCTATAAAAAGGAAAATTATTCGTTCAATTCTAGTTTTTTTTAATGGTATAATCGGTAATCTATACCATTGCTCAAAAGTATATATAATAATGTTAAAGTAAAGGTATAGTGACAATATGAAAAAACTGATTTTATCATGTGCACTAATGGGTTATGCAAGGTGATATGTGCAGTCCGGTTTTACGTTCTGTTTTTATCAATGAATTTGCCGTAGACATAATTCGAAATGGTAAGCAGGGCGCAATGTTTACACTCGACTATTTTGATCTCTTTATCTCACTACTAGCAGATGATGTTGTATTGTGATCTCTTTATGTCACTACTAGCAGATGATGTTGTACTGTTATCAGAGACAATGACTGGTTTGCAAACACAGTTAAGCAGCATGCATTATACAGCTTTTTCTCTTGATTTGAAAGTGAATTTAAAATAACTGTGTGTTTAGAGAAAGTGCTTATTTAGCAGCAAGAGAAAATAGGATGTTTAACCATGCTGTGATACCTGTTGTAAATGCTTACAAATACTTACGTATATTGTTTTCAACAAAACTCAGCTTCACATTGGCGTGCAATGACCTGGTAAATAAACCAAGATCTCTGCATTATGAGAAAACTTTATGTTTTGAAGAATTCTAGTTTAGATGTATTGTGAAGACAATTGATTTCCACGTTCAAATCATTGCTCAGTACAGCGTAGGACTTTGGAAAGTAGACGTTGCAGCCCCACCATTGTGAAGAAGCACACCTCTTAGCCTTAAAGAAA
>JADBJO010000776.1:417500-437500 GCA_016801955.1 Conus betulinus | reverse complement strand
AACAGAAGGAAAAATACACCTTCATCTATTCTATAATGATGTGCTTGAATAACATTCGGTGTGTCATCAAACACACGTTTGCAACCCCCCGTAAAAACATCTGAATGTGTTCGGTTCAATGGCACATTGCACGAGCGTTTTCTGAACAGTTGATGGGGAGCGTTGACACAGCTGTGTCACTCCTCCTAACTCAACTAACTCGAGCTGCACGTGATGTGTCATCCTTACCTTCTCTTTTAAACGGCGATAAAAATCATAGGGTCTTTTTTTCTTTCCCCTGTACGTTTAGGTTTTTTGTACAGATTTGGTGAATTAAATTGCTGTGCATTTTATTGTAACCGGCCATATCTTTAGGTAGAATTTTTCAGATTACTGTCCTGGTCAAGGTCATACTTTTCCCCCTTCAGAAGTAGAAGAAGAAGAAGTAGAATTTCACATACCTAGGCAGCTCCATCAACAACGCCAATGACCTCGACCATGAACGGAAGTGTCGTATTGGGAAGGCAAACATCAGCATTCGATCAGCTGAACAAAATATGGAACAGCAAATAATTCTCCCTTGGAATCAAACTGAAATTTTATAACTCCAGTGTCATTTCAATACTGTTAAACGACTGTGAAACCTGACAACTGAAGACCACCCAGGAGAAGAAAGTCGATGCTTTTGATAGTAAGTGCCTACGTAAGATCTTGGGCATCAAATGGTCAGACTTTATACCAAATGGAGACGTCAGGGAGAGATCCAAACAGCTTCCCGTGTCAACCATCGTCTGCAGACCGCGCCTCCACTGGCTGGGTCATGTCTTGAGATTACCCTCTTCAAGACCTGCAAACAGACAGAGGATGGAGTGACACTAGCAAACTGGCTGTGGACTGTGCTCAGTGGGAGCGCCTTGACTGCCTCATGCGTCACAAGACGCGGGATACGGATACGGATACGGATGATTTAATCATTATAGGCCACAACCCCTTATGATGGGATGGATTACACATTGACAAAAATGACATTGTAAATCATATTGATCAAAACGAAAACAAACACATGTTCAAGAACAAATTGTGCTGCTACGGAGTTTGAAGGCTTTGTATAGGTACAAGGCGATTTTTTTTAACAACATCCTCTTTAGTGCAGGCCATAAGTAAGCTAAGTCTAAATACAGATGGTTGTCTGTAATATTTAGGCGGAATGAACTCATCTCTAAGGCCACTCAAGGCAGTACACTGTAATACAAAATGAACTTCATCTTCATATGCATTTTTGCATAATGGACAGATGAGATCAGAGTTGTAATGTTGCCTATAACGAAAATGATGAACAAAGATATCTGATATTCCAGTCTAAATCTTGTCATTATAAATTTCAGATGTCTGTCCATTTTCATTGACAAATAAGTCGGAATATGATGCAAGGAGTTATACTGTCTATACAAATCAAATCTACCACTATCATTTATGTGGGAATTCCATTCTTGCCATCTACTGTCAACCAATCTTGTACGAACCATTCGGATAAAAGTCGGTTCATCTCCTACACCCTGATTTAACCAGGCATATCCAAAGCCTAATTCATATAACTTAATTCTCAACTTTGTTACCCAGTTTTGTTTTCCCCTAACATCCAGATTACGCAACATGTTATAAGCTTTCTTTGGTAACCTAGAATCGTTCATTTTTATCAGTTTCAACCAGTAACGAATACATCTAACTGCAGAATTCAGATATATTGGATACCTGTTAGTTTCCCCATAAATCAAATCATTAGATGTTTGTAGTGAAACCCCAAGAAATCTCTTTAAAAAGCGAACAAATGTACTTTCTCACAATTCACTGCAGCTTTATCCCAGACCCCAGATTTCAGCACCATATTGGACAATGGGTTGGATTTGGGAGTCAATAGTTTTACAAAACAAATAGTTTTACAAAAATTTCAAATGACTGACATTGATGACTTTTCCTCATTATTTCCTCACAACAAAGCAGCGTGTTTTGCTTTTGCCTGCTAGATCTTTACAAGCAAAGTTAAAACTTTAATTTGGTTGAAAAATAAATTCCTAAATATTTGTAGACATTCACGACTGGCATAGGTATTCCATTATAATTCCAACGTTCTCTTGCACCTAAATAGCCACCTTTCCTGAATACAATTATATTGCTTTTCTGCATATTCACTGTCAGTTGTAGAGAAGAAGCAGCATGCCATAAATTATTCAATTGTGTTGTAAACCAGTAACTGTTTCAGACAACAAAACAATATCATCTGCCAGAAAAGAAGTATAAACAATTCTAAAAAGTCGTCTGTGAAACTGGGCTCCATGCCTCCCATTATCTATAACTTAAACTGTTAATTCGTTAATGAATAAAAAAAATAGAATAGGACTACACACGTCATCTTGTTTAAGACCGCTAGTGCACATAATGTAATGTGACAATTTACCGCCCACTTCTCACTCTAGATTTTACACAATTATACATACTTATAACACATTTATATAATTTTCCATGGATACCATTTTCAACAAAAACACAGGCCACAAAATACTTCCGATAATAGAATCGAAAGCTTTTTTCAAAAATCAATAAAGGCAACGTACAATTTACGATTGAAAGAAAACGGTTTCTGAATAAAAGTCATCAGAGTAAACATATGGTCTATAGTAGAGTAATTACGTTTGAATCCAGCTTGATATTCTCCCGTGAGATTATTTTCTTCTACCCATTTAATGATCGTGCTGTAGAGCTTACTAGTAGCATCACAAAGTGAAATGCCTCGGAAATTATATTGGGATTGTTTACATTTCCTTTCTTATAGAGGGGTATAATAATGTATTCTGCCCAATTCTCAGGATATATTCCCTTGTCAAATAGAGAGTTGAAAAAGGTTACCAAGAAATTCAAAACGAGATCAGATTTACAACCATATATTTATAAAATTCTCCAATTATACCATCTGGTCCTGCAGCCTTGCGTTGTTTAATTTTCCTAATGGCAAACAAAACTTCTTCTTTAGCGATTGGGCGATTCAAATTATCGTTCACCAGTTCTTCATTATCTTTTACACTATAACATATTATCAGTATTAGTATCTTTTGCCAGCAGTGTTTTGAAATGTTCAAACCAGTGCCTATACTTATGTTATTTGAAGGCTGATTTTGTTTCAAAGATATCCTTTTCACTGTGTCCCAAAACTGTTTCTGACTATTCACAGAAGACAGTAATTCTGCAATTAGTCTATCATTAAATTGTTTCCTCTTTCTCTTCTGTAAATGCTTATACTCACGTCTTGCCTTGCGATACTCGTGACGGTCCTCCATCATCATGTGAACGCACAAATTTATTCAACAATCTACGAACCTGTTTTTTTTACAAATAACCACACTCTGAAACAAACCAGTCTTGGGACTGATTACTTCCTTTATGCCTTACTTGAATGTTCATACAGACAGCAGCTTCCTTTATACACATGTTAAAGTAACTCAGTGCTTCGTTAACATCAAGATCAATCAAACTGAGTGCATGTGCCATTTTTACCTGAAAGTCTATTCGTGACAAATTATTACAGAATACACTACTATAATCATCATTCCATACAACATTTTCCAATATGAAACTATTATCATTAAGTTTAGCGTTTGAGTTATCATCTACACAACTGACATGGAGTTCTACAGGCATATGATCTGACTCAGTACGTGCACACACTTTTAGCTCACACGAATCACCAAAACACGCAAATAATTCACAAGACAAAAAAATAATCAATAACACTGCAGCCACTATCTGACACGTATGTGTAGCAACCTTCAAGATCGCCATTACACAGATCATTAAGCATACACAAATCTAAAGCAGTACAGCAGTACACATATTTAATCACAATTTACCATAATTATTCAATGACTGACTTGCACGTTGCAACTCAAGAATATTGCCATCATTAATTCTCTGACAAACATGTGAAACATTAGAAGTCCTGCTGTTCATATCTCCACACAACAATACATATGCATCATGGTAAGTCAGTATACAGTCTGTTATGTAATCCTCCAACTGAGCTATACCATTTTCCACTATCAAAATGAACATAATATGGCGAACCCTCGGGAGGAACATAAGAACAGATATACAGAACATCTTTATCTATCCTGAACAAAACTGCTTTTTAATAAGAAATGCACAGCAGAGTCGAGATTTCATAGGAATTTGTTCGACATACTGTAAAAAGTCATTTCTAATTAGACATACTGTACCTCCAGATCGTCTCCCTTGTTTCGTGAATTTTACAGCAGGTATACAAAATGTTGAAAATCCAGAAAATACATTAGAATAAAATTCTTCAAGAAATGTTTTCCACACAAACATACGAAATCAAAAGAGCAAACATATGAAACAAAATCTTTATCATTCAATTTTGAAAACAAACCATTAACATTCCAGTGCAGAAACGATACGGCGCGTTTTCCTTTGTTGTCATCACCAGAACTAAAAACGTCATTATTTAACCGATCACTCGGAAACTTTATGGGTTCTTCTGCCACTGGGATACGCCCCCTTCCACGGGTCAGTTCAGCACACGGCAAGACACAGCACGAAGAGTCACAGTTCACGTTGTCACTCACAAAAGCACGTGCGGGCTTCGTGCCACTCACAGTTACGCCAAGCGATGACACACCGGTGACACGTCAGCCGTCGATTCCCGGCTGAAAATCTCCGCGGCAGAAACGTTCCACAGGGACCGGCCAACTTCCTATTTGGATTCCACCAACCTCTCCGCACTATCCACAGAGTACTTTTTGCCGTCGATTAATAGGTGATCATATATCATTGTCACTCTTTCCCTTCCTGCCGAGCTTTCTTTAGGTGTGGCGTCAGTCTTCTACGAACGTCTCTCACACCTCTGGAAAAGTCTTCGCCGACGAAAACATTCGATCCCCGGAGTTTCTGTTTTGCTTTCAGAATGTTCACCTTCTGTTTGTAGAAGGTGCACCGAGCAATAATGGGAGAATCTGACTTCCCATTAAGCCGATGCACCCGGTCAAACTCCACGTCGTCTGTCAAGCCAAGTTTGTCGGTGATCAGGTCTCGGAGCATTCCTTCGCAAAGAGCATTGATCTCATTTTCCGAACGAGGAAGTCCGTAGAAAAGGAGATTGTTGCGTTTGGAGCGCCCCTCCAGATCATCGATCTTCTTGTCATAGTCGGCCAGTCTGCTCCACAGGTCGCTGTTGGTCTTTTTTAGTTCCTGGTTCTCCGTTCTTAGCTCGTTCATCTCCTCTTTCAAGTCCTTTCAGTTCGTTTTGCAGAGCCAAGTGATCGTCGCGTAACTCACGAAGTTCTTTCTTCACATCATCCAACTTGGCGTTCATCTGGTCGCCAATGATTTTCATAGTCGTCACAACATCACTCAGGGTAAGATCCAGGGGCTGGCAAGTTTCAGAAGTGGTGGGACTCGCTCAGCCTCTCCAGACTGACACTGCGACTTGCTGCTGTACTGGTCAACTCGTGACTGCCTCGTGTTGCTCTTACCTGGGGGATTGTTGGGTCCTGGATCGCTTTCAATGTCACCACAGCGCAAAAAGCAAACTGCCCCAGAACAGGTAAGAGAGGAGCAGTCCAAAGGTGACACCGTCCACTCTCCGCCCAAGTTTAACAATGGCGACGCGCGCATAGCCGAGTTGTCCTGGGCCCTTTTCGTCATGAAATTGATGTAAACGGGCATAAAACAACCACACACACATCGGAAATCCGTTGCTGCTGAAGGCATGACACTTCACCGCAGTCTCTGCCAAACATAGGCACTGAACAACGTCAAGATTTACTACGATTCTGATTTAAACAAGAGAGAATATGTAGCACGTCCGCACTCAAGAACAACTATTCACTTCCCCCCCACAAGACGCGGGAGCATCTAAGTAAGTAAAGTAAGTAGGTGATAATAAATCACTGACACGGTTTTTTTTTTGTTTGTTTGTTTTTTTTTTTTTTTGTTTGTTTGTTTCTTTCTTTGTTTGTTTTTCATTTTTCCGGTGAGGGACAAGTTTTTTTTACGTATTTCCCTCACTCGCTGGGAGAAATCACTGACAAATACCTTAGTACCTCTTAAGCAATGCCTGACACTTAGGATGGCTTCCTTGTCCTTAAAGAAAGAAAGCAGCCACCAATGATCGGGGAGTCCGGTTTCCCGTGTAACCTGTGCAGCCTGTCAAACTGCATGTCTCTTCGCAGTTCTAATTTGCCAGTTAACAAATCGTGTACAAGACCCTCACAATCCTGTCTCCTTTCACGATCTCTCCATGATATGCCATGACATATAACATTGTTCCTCTTAGAACGACATTCTAAATTGTCCGTCTGTTGTTCAAGTTTCAACCCATCTCCAATCAGACTGTCAGTCTGTGCCTTCAAATTTTCATTTTCACGTCTGAGATCAGTTTCCTCATTTTTCAAAGATGTAGCATCCTCATGCTGTCCAGCATGCACATTTTTCGTTTCACACATGTCAGCATGCATCTCATCGAACTTAGAGTTAAGTCCTGAATGGAAGACAACACATCACGGAGACTGGGTTCTGTAGCTAAACCGTAGGGAGAAGGGGTGGATGCTGCTGGTGAACCACCACCAGCCTTCTTCAGCCTGGTCTGCCTCAGGCTGTCCGCTTTGTTACCAGGAGCAGTGACTAGGAGCAGGTCCCGGGTTCAGTTCAAACATCACCTCAACGTTAAAGTGAAAGTCCGCAATGTAATTGAGAGAGGAGAGAACCTATGGTGACCGGCTTTGCCTCGTACAAAACCTCAATGTCCTATAGAATGAGGCAGACTTTTTCAACACACATCGATTCATTAACACAAATACAAACCGACACATACCCACCTCAGACAACAGGAAAAGAAAGAGGCATCGCTGTATAATGTTGCTATCACAATGACGCTTCACAAAAAAAGATAAGTGTACACCTCACAATTTCACTCTGAACCCAGAACACCTTACTGTTGATGGTGACACTCTGCATGCTGGAAGTGGAAACCCCCTTCCAAGAGAGAGAGAGAGAGAGAGAGAGAGAGAGAGAGAGAGAGAGAGAGAGAGAGAGAGAGAGAGAGAGAAATTGGAATGTTCTGTGAGAGATTAAATCGATCAATAAACGAAAGTTTAGATAGATAGATAGATAGATAGATAGAAGGTAAAACCCTGGAATACGCTGCACACCGCTCAATGATGTGTGGGTGCACTGCTGATCCAGAAACTGGCCAGTCAACAAGTACAAGAATAAAAGCAGGCACACCAGCCACACACTCTTCATGTCTTTTTTTTTTTTTAAAGAGCTTTCGCCTTTTATTTAGGCTTCGTCAGTATCAGAACCTCTTGTTTCACATTGCACACTAGTCTAGTGTGCAATGTGAAACAAGAGGTTCTGATACTGACGAAAGCCTAAACAAAAGGAGAAAACTTTTTAAAAAGACATGAAGAGTGTGTGGCTGGTGTGCTGTTTTTATTCTTATATATATATATATATATATATATATATATATATATATATATATATATATATATATATATGAATTATTAACAAAGCTTGCTCTTATGTCTAGATTGTAGAAACAGGGGGGTGAGAGAAGCCTTCATATCTGCAGTGGTAGATAATTCTGCCTAACTATATATATATATATATATATATATATATATATATATATATATATATATATATATATATATATATATATATATATATAACAGTCAAAGTAGTAGATAAAAATCCAAACAAACAAGATTAAGATATCCCAAATTTTCGGCTTTAATCGCCTTCGTCAGGGGTAACAGACTGTGGCAGTAAAACGCTCGCATTCTCCACCCTAAGATCCTGAACACGAATCACGAAACGTACGCAGCAGGCACCTTAATAAAAATGTTTAACTTTAAAATAAAACGTTGAGTATAAAACATTTCATCAATAAGAAACATAAACTTAGGATGGGAGTGAAGGGTGAGGGGGCCACGGATTGACAATAGGTTGACCATAATTTAGACTGCCATATATATGAGAGACTTGAACAGAACTGATGACTGCGTGTTCATGAAATATGAACTGAAAGGGAACGCTAAGAAAGACCTATAACAACTTTGAATTAGATCTGAAATCTATCATATAAAGCTCAGTTTGTCTGTCTGTCTGTTCGCACATTATACACGGCCGCGGTTTCAGGCCGATCGCCACCAAATTTGATATATCAAGTATCCTTGGGGTCCTAAAAACAGCAATGTTGGGTTGACAATCTCGTGATGCATTGCGTTGTGATGCAATTTGCGTCCACAGACGCAAAACTGGACATCGGAACACTACACGACAGACAAACTCGCCGGGGTCGAGACGGGGTCGAAGCGCTTAAGCGCTAGTTCTGATATGAACTAGAGTTAGTTTGTATAGTTAATTGAGTAGTGTTCTATACTGATCAAGTTTTAGATGCCCGTATGTGTGAGTGTGTAGGGGGGTGAGAGATTTACATAAGTGGATGTCCAAATGATACCAGGAATACAAAAATCTTTTTTTTTTTATGAATAAAAGCATAATCTGTATATCTAACAGAAAAGTGCTTGGTGGAGCAGCGTGGTGTTTGAGTTTCATCTTTCCCATTCATATTTTCCCCAGAAACTTTAGTTTGAAGACATTTGCAATATTCTCACAGTCTTTAAGACTACCCAGCTTCCTGACGACAATGTTTGGATTAAAAAAAAACGATTATTAGGTTAATGAAAAAACTGATCTAAACATCTCTGTTAATTCGAAGAGCTTTCACAAACTTATTAGAAATTTCATAGCTTCTTCTTCTGCCTCGTTCGCTTCCCATTAGATGAGCAGCCCTGTGTCCTCGATGAAGGCTGCCGTCCACCGCAGCTCCTCCAGGGTGCCGTACAGCTTGGCTTCCACTGCTGTCGGTGTTGGCCAGTACTTTCTCCTGGATGCTGCATGCGTCATACAGTCTTGAAGGGTGTGGTCGGTTGTCATTGGTCCCTCACCACAAGGGCACCCTCCACTCTGTCCAATGCCAACTTTTATGTGCCTGTGGTGGAGCAGGCGATTGTGTCCAGTCTTCACGTGGAAGATCTTGACTTGTTCCCGTCGTCCCAGCAAATGGTATTTGTCTTCTGGGTTGTGTTTGGGGTGCTGGAGGCGGCACTTTATTCCTTGCTGTGCCTTGATGATTGTCTTGATTTCATCGTATGACACCAGGTTGTTGGCCTGCTCCTTCTGTGAACCGTCTTTTTGCCAGAATATCCGCTTTTTCGTTGCCTCTGATGCCACAGTGTGCTTGTACCCATTGTATCACCACTTTCTCCACTCTGGCACACAAGGGCTGAGGTAAGATGATTCTGTTCTTTGCAGCAGGAATTCTTGAGGGCTTGGAGCACGGACGAGAGAGAGCGTCAGAGAACACCACCACCTGGCCTGTTGTTCTTGTGGAGTTCTGCGAGACTGTTGTGGCTGCCTCACAGAGGGCTTCTCTCGCTCAGCTCGGAAGTTGGTGGAGTATTTTCCTGTTGGGATTGCAATTTCTTCATCTCCGTCTTTGTATCAGTGGAAGATTCCAGCTCCACCATCCCTCGTTGCTTCTGTGGCGGAGCCATTTGTAAAGACATGGGTCCAGTCTTCCTGGGGGTACTGGTTGCAGATGTACTCCATGGCCAGGGCCTTCCTTTTTGGGTGTCTGCCAGTGTTCCTCTCTTCTCCACTCTGGGAATGCTGGTGACGACTGTTGGGAACACCTGCCTCTCTCGAAGATGGGTGGGTGACATTTGCCGCGATAGGCTTTGCTTCGTGTTCCATCGAGACTGGGGCTTGTGAAATTTCATTTGAGTCGGTCTTTTCCAAATGAAGGTCCATGGATAATGCCTAAGAATTTGGATTGCGATTTAATCAAACAAAAATCGAGAAGCAAAGTATACAACATCACAAACAGGATGATGGCTGTCTTCTTCATTAATATTTTTGAAATAGTACTCAAATACTGATAACTTCACACATTATCATCAGTCTCGACAGATTCGTTTTGAGGATATAATGCATTGTCTGCCTTATGACTGACTTAACTGACTCAAATGCATACACAAGCAACATGGCGTTTTATTTACACCCGAAGGAAGTATGAAATTTTGACCGAGCAAAAGAGCTCACGCCAATCTGTCATCTGTCTCGCAAGGTTTCATTACAAGTAGAAAAGTATTGTGCTCGAGGTTAATTACTGACATAGAAATAACCGCTTTGGTTCTTTCCGTGCCATACCTAACTTGTGTTGTAATTTCCGCAGTTTTAGTGTTGTGGATATGTAAGTGAAATGCAAATATCCCCAGAATATTGTTTGCACTTGACATATTAAGGTGTGATTTCTTTTGGAATCATACTGTTTATTTAATTTGTGTCAGTGTTGTTTCCTTAACTGCAAGAATGTTATTTTCACCCAGACTTAGAAAGCGGTTCGTATGCCATGTTACATCAAAAAGAGATCTTTGTGCTCCTTTAGTAAGTTGTTGTCTTTTGTATGTTTTGTCCTTTGTCGGAAAAGAGATAGTAAATGGACACGATTCTTCCATTAAAAAAGTTATTATTTTATTATATTATTATAGCTGTTAGTACAGGAACTACAGCTCCAATTGCTGAATTTGATGAGGCTGTCACGTTAACATTAACAGTCAAAGGTTTCATTTGATAGCGACCTTTTTCCTCGTATGATAATCAGTCACTTTCACTGACGTTCTTTGGTTCTGAGCAATTCTTTTGACGGGAAACGAAGCAAACTTTAAAAGCATGTTTAACGAAAACCGATGCCGTGAACAAAAGTAAATATAGAACAATTCCAGAAGGATGTCAACTTTTCCCATCGTCAAATTTTACTCCGTGGAATCAACCTGAAGACCCGTTTTCCTTTACAACTCAACAACTGTTCAGAGAAATTGTCGTCGACGTGGGTACTAGCCCCATTGTTCATCATCTGTGTTCCCTTAAACTGTGTAAACATGGTTGTCTTTTGGAAGCATGGATAAAAAAACGAATCAATTTGTGTTTGTTCTTCCTGTCATTGTCGGACGCTATTGTCATCGCAGTTCATTTCGAGCTGAAGCTGGACAGAATTTATGCAACAATCATGAACACAGCTTTCAAACTGTTTGTATCCAAGTACAGTGTAAACAACATGGTGCATTCTTTAGCTAGCTCTGTTTATATTTCTGGTTTCATGTCCACTTTAATTGCGATCGAACGATGTGTGTGTGTTGTCAGTCCACTCAAAGCTCAGAAAATGCTACGGACTAGAACCACTGCTGTTATAATTGCAGCTGCTTATGTAGTCATCTTTGGGATGCATTACGTCATAGCAACCAGATGGAAAGTTGTGTGTATGTACGACCCTCAAACTGGAACTTCGGTTGACACTTACTATGCCGGTGAATTTTACTTACGTAACAAAGACCTTGTCGATGCATTCGACGGAATTCTCTTCGGAATTCTCCTGCCAGGACTTTTTGTGGGGGGGGTGTCTGTGTCCACTATAATAACAGTGATGAAATTACGTCAGATAAACGAATGGCGCCAGAAGTCGTCTTCAGCGAAAGTTGACAGTGGGAGTAAAGACGTGGCCTTGACACGCATGCTGATTGGAACCAACATTCTGTTCCTGGCCTGCACAGTCCCTGCATTGTTCTACCGTACATTGCTTCCATTTGTCCCGAATCTCAGCCTCAGTGGCAAGTATTACAATACATATCAGCTCTTGATGAATGTTCAACAGCTCTGCTCCTATATGAACTCTTCCTTTAATTTCCTTGTTTACTATGTCTTTGGTACCAAGTTTCGCATAACAGTACAACGAATGTTTTCGTGGCGTGTTAGCCTCTGGTAGAGCAGTAACTGATATGATTCTACGCAAGCCATCTTTTAATTACCATGTTTCTGAGACATGAATAATTCACACAAATCTTTAATAGAACGTGAGATAGTATCACAACATATTGGCAATATCAGTAAACATTTTCAATTGGACAGAACGTTTGCAACAGTCACACACACACGCCTCAAAACCAAGTCTTTGTCGTGTGAAGTTTAGCTTTGTGAATCACCTTTGGCCATTTCATGTAGCTCGTTTTATGTCCAATGTCTTGACATCGAACGATGCGTGCGTGTTTAGTCAGTCTAACTTAAACCCATGAATTCTACAAATGCGTAACAAGTGACCACATTTGAGGTGCATCATTTGACAGTAGTTAAGTCGAAAATTGTGTGTAAGTTTTTAAAAATGACACTGAGTTGACAAAGGGTGCTAACTAATATTTTGGTCAATACCAAAGCTCTTATCAATGCCTTAAACAGACCTTTTTTTTCGGAATTCTCCTACCTGAATGTTATGGGACCGTCTGTGGTCATTGTACTAACTGAATGTTATGGGACTGTCTGTGTCCATTGTACTAACTGATCAAACTATGTCCAATGAACGTGTGGTGTAAAACGTCATCTTCAGCTGATCTTTATGGCGCAGGTGGGATAATATATGTGGCCTTGACCCGAATACGTATTGCACCACAGATGTCTATTCTTATTGTGCGCCGTCCCTGAATTTAGCTATGGTATTTTACTTTCCCCTCATCGTTGATTTTAGCCTCCTTAGAAAATATTAACGGCACCTGGCATATACTGTTAAATGTGCAATGGCTGAGTTCTGACATAGATCCTTTGTGTAATATGTTTACACATTGTTTTGAAATCAGGTTTCATGTGAGTGTACAAACTATTGTTTGTGTTTCAGACTTTCAGCAAAACAGGAAAACTAGAAAAAGAAAACAACAACAACAACAACAACAACAAAAACTAAGAGAAAAGTATTAATGAACACAGATATCTAATGTGGCCAAATGGTCTGATAAGTGATACACCTCAAAGACAGAAGTGGAGGCCGGCAGTCTCCAACATGATTTCAACGAACGTGATCACATAGATGAACACTGGTATGGCATCAGATTAACACCATCGTTTATATCATCATTCATTGTTATGCAGTGCATATTATTTTTCTCACAACAGGGTGGAAAAGGTCATCCAAAGAGAAGATGAACCAAACGTGTCAGGCCTTAAACCCTTTTTTAATGGTGAAGAACTGTGAGAACATAGCAATTTAAAAGATGGAAAGGTGAATATAAATCACGATGACAGCAAACTCAAGCAAGTGGCTGCAGGATCAACGTTTGTCGTGTCTGGAATCCATGGTGAAATGCATTGTTGACACTGTACTTATATATTTGCAGTATACATGATCATCATTTTATCATTTTTGTGTATATGCACTCCTTTATGAGGTGCATTGCCTATACAAGGATAAAATCTCTCTCTCTCTCTCTCTCTCTCTCTCTCTCTCTCTCTCTCTCTCTCTCTCTCTCTCTCTCTCTCTCTCATAGGTCTAATGACCCTGAGTATCATTCAAAGTATAACAATTTACTTGCAAGCCTTGAAAGGAGTGTTTAGTCTTTTTATGACGATATTCATGCAGAGAAATCAAAATGACGTTTTAGAGACCACTTGCCATTCCTTCAGCGTTCTATAAGTCTTTTTAAACTAAATTTGTCTCTTGTATCTTCACGTTTTGATTGTTTACTGCCATTGTTTTCTTTTCAACTTCATTTATCACTTGTATTCTAGACATTTTGCTCATTTTGTCTAGTGTCATTGTAATTTTAATCTTTATTCATCTCTTGTATTTTGTCGGTTGTTTTGATTATTGTCGTCGTCTTTTTTCATCATATCTCTTATGTTCTAGAGTTTTTTCGGTCGTTTTTTTTCGTCATCGTTTTTGGTTGTTATTAGGTTGTTGTTGTTGTTGTTGTTGTTGTTGTTGTTGTTTGCCATAAGATCATACATTGAACGTTACTGCTAGTGTCACCACCGCAGCCTTTCACGTGTGATATAGAAATGGATGTCTGTGATGGTGTAGTCGTTTTTTTTTTGTGGTGGTATGGTCATTTGTAATTGAGATATTCTTTGTTATGTTTTGGTTGTTAGCTTTTCATCTTTCATCGGCATCCAGCTTACATAGTTGAACTATAAGCAATTCCTAAGGTAGACATGATCTGTATGTACGGTATGTAGATATTGATCGTTTGATCCGCATGTGTGATGCGTTGTTTATAAAACAGGTGTGCTTTGCGTGCGAGAATTTCCCTCTTCGCTGCCACAAATATTGTCTTACTTTTTTTCGGAATTGACTGCTCACTGACCAGTAGATAAAAACAAATCCACACTCCAGCTCAGCATATTTATGCATGAATATACAAAAGGAGGAAGACCCAAATTTTGACGTTCAGGCGATTCTTCTTTGCCCAAACTTTCAATCTCATTGAAAACAGCTCTACTCATATAAATTTGCAGAGGCAGATTCAGTGCTAGATTGACAGTATTGTAAGCAAATACAATACCAACTGAACCTATTGGGCGATCCTGAATTTGACTGGCAGCAGTACTTATCATGTTGTTTTCACGCATAACTATTTTGTGATGAACGAGAAATACAGGAACGACGAGACTGGTAACAATCAAAACGAATGTTGTATGTATTGACAAAGAATGTTTGTTGTGATAAAGAAAACCAGAACGCCCAGTTCTTTGCCGAACTCTTGTGATGGAACAATCAAACCAACAGTCGAGTTCTGTCCCGGATCAGTCAACTCCACCACATCCCAACGAAATATCGTTTCTATAACACTGTATGTAAAAAATGGTCAGTTTGGGCTCCATTTTGAGCTTTTCTCCCGGACTACCAGAGAAAGGCAGTGATCAAAAATCGGGCAAGGCTCATAGTACACGTGAGAAAAATCATATCGCGTCGCATTCCAGCCAGAAAGCTCAGTGCAGAGCTCAGCCTAAAATAGCCTATGTGAACAGGAAAAAAAAACTGGTTCTCAAGGTAAATGATGTCTGGCACACAAACAGGTAAATTCACGACCAGACTTGTTTCCAGTGCGAACAGACTTTTCATGAATTTGTTGGTGGTGGAACCTACGGATCAGAGAAACACCAGCAAGGATGTAATGTTGAAGGTCACACCTGTCACTGTCAGCATGATTGATGTTACTGACAGAGACAACCTGACCCGTCGCAGTGTTTCCCAAGACAAAGTACCGTTTGATCTGATGGGCAGTTGAGGTTTATCATTTATCATTGCCCAGAAGGTCTGCAGGGGAGGGAATGGAAAGTGATCTGATGGGCAGTGGAGGTTTATCATTGCCCAGAAGGTCTGCAGGGGGGAATGAAAAGTGATCTGATGGGCAGTGGAGGTTTAGCATTGCCCATAAGGTCTGCAGGGGAGGGAATGGAAAGTGATCTGATGGGCAGTGGAGGTTTATCATTGCCCATAAGGTCTGCAGGGGAGGGAATGGAAAGTGATCTGATGGGCAGTGGAGGTTTATCATTGCCCAGAAGGTCTGCAGGGGAGGGAATGAAAAGTGATCTGATGGGCAGTGGAGGTTATCATTGCCCATAAGGTCTGCAGGGGAGGGAATGGAAAGTCAGCCACAGCCGTCTCATTTGGCTGTGATCACCCAGAAGGGATATAAACAGGACATTCTAAATCTGGAATAGCTGGGGGATTCATCATGATTGAATCTTTCTATGGTAGAGATTCGTTTTTTTTTTTTTTGTTGTTTTTGGCGACTGTCCTTAAAGCTCCTTTAAAGTTTCTGTGTTAATTGATGTAAGGGAGGGGTCATTTGTCGCGTTCTAAAAATTCTTCTACCACTTGAATTGTGCGTGGCTTTTGTATGTCAAGAATGAGGTTGAGGACATCAGTTGGGTGTAGTTCGTATTTAAGGACATCATTCTTAAGATTGCTTTCAGCGTCTGTGTCGTGAATGATGCTCCACATCCTGGTTAGTATGATCAGTCATTTGTTCTGGTTCCATTGGGTAGTAACCAAGGTTATGCGGAAAAGCCTATTGTCATTCTGTAGGAAGTAAGTTCAGTTTGCCTGTGATCTCTTGGCTTTGCATTGTGACTTCACCAAGTATGACAGGCATTTCAGAGATATTTTCTCTAGGAGTAGCAAAGTAACTCAATGCTTGCAATTTTCTGTCTTTGTATTAATCGGTGGGTTTTTCTTCAAGTTTAGATCAGTGAAAGTATCAAACTGTGTTTTCCTGTGGTATTAATCGATACGTCTTTCTCAAGTTCAGGTCAGTGAACTATCAACACTGTGTTTAATTGCATGCATGGTCAGTGGCATCATCGGCCAAACCAAAGCTGAGCATGAAATCAAACTGACATCCAAATGTGTTGACTACAGCTTGGTTATGTGCTTGAACTTAAGTGATCCGGGTGTTGTGCAATGAATACGGCTGTACGTGTTGGAAACAGTAACGGTCATTGACTCTGCATTTTGGTAAAAGCTACTGATGCTTTCAAAGTGTCATCTGTACTTCCAAATTGATCTCTTAGAGGTTTTACATATGGTGCTGACATATTCTTTCTAGAGGCATAAACACTTCCCAGGCTGGCAAGCCAAGAAGCAGAGTTTGCAACATGACAGTCATCTAATGTGTTATGCCAGTATGCAGCGTCATGTCGTTTCTGTGAGGAAAAGTCGCCAGTTCTCTCATGTTTGCTTGAATTTGCGTGACTTGATTCCCCACAGAGCTGGTCCATGACTGCTGGTACTTCTGGGTCTCCTGGTTCTGCTGTCTCACGTCCTTTGAACATGTCAGTAAAACGACATTTTGTAATTGATTTATATCTCCCTATTCATGGACTATGGTGCCTTTGGATATGACTAAGACTTCATTCTGATTACGAGAGCGTTCAGAGTTCATTGTTTTGCATTTTCTCTTACTTTTGGATCCAGAATGTTTTGACAGTGTTTCTATTATCTCTTCTTTGCCATTTGCAAAGTTTATGGTGCGTTATGACACTTCGGGCATACTCAGGCGATGTCTCCTCTGGCAAGCAAAGGGTAAATGCATGACCAGTCATCGCACTGTGGCGCGTGGATCTCTTGTTGTTAACATAGACTGTTATGGTGAATCTGGACAAAACGATTTACCCGTGACAGATTTGATTTCTTGAGCTTTTGCATTGGTTGTGTCATAAGTATAAGCGCAAGGAGAACTACTCCCACAAGTCGTAGTGAAACGAATTGTTATCTTCTGTGAAAAATCAAAAGCAATTTTGAGGAAATGTAAATACAATTTCCTGTAACAGAAAACACAGTAGTAATGATATCGCTATGGATGACTGGTTTCAACACTGAAAAGGGCGAATCGAATCTTAATGGTAATGATGATCATTCCAATCGATCAATTTAAAAAGAAGTAGTTCTTTTAGCAATTCGAGAGATGAAAATAAGAAAAGCTGCTGGGCTGGGTGGAATAATTGAAGAGTTTGTAAATGAAAAGCAGGTGATTGTATTTGAGATTTCTTTGTCAAGTTTTTAAACTCTTTGATTTGGAAAGGTGTATTCCCTGACGCTTGGCCAGAAAGTATTCTGCTTCCTCTGTGCAAAAAAAGGAGATGTCAACAACCCTAGCAATTACAGGGGCATTTCTTTATGCGATGCTAATAGCAACATTTATAGTACAGTTATTAGTCATCATGTACAAGAGTGGGCTGAATATAAATAACATTACTGGGGAGTTCAAAAAGAAATTATTCAGCTATTCATCACATGTTTACTTCGTCAGGTCTTGTTCAGAAACAGTTCTCTTTCGACAGAAAATTGTATGCAGCATTTGTTGATTTAGCGAAAACTTTTGATGCTATAAAGAGGAAAATTATTCGTTCAATTCTAGTTGGGTTTTTTTTTAAATGGTATAATTTTTAATCTATACCATTGCTCAAAAGTATGTATAATAATGTTAAAGTAAAGGTATAGTGAGGATATGAAATATCTGATGTTATTATGTGCACTTATGGGTTATGCAAGGTGACATGTGCAGTCCGGTTTTATGTTCTGTTTTTATCAATGAATTTGCCGTAGACATAATTCGAAATGGTAAGCAGGGCACAATGTTTACACTCGACTATTTTGATCTCTTTATCTCACTACTAGCAGATGATGTTGCATTGTGATCTCTTTATCTCACTACTACTAGCAGATGATGTTGTGTTATCAGAGTCAATGACTGGTTTGCAAATATAGTTAAGCAGCATGCATTAGGCAGCTTTTTCTCTTGATTTGAAAGTGAATTTAACATATAACTGTGTTTAGAGAAAGTGCTTACTTAACAGCAAGAGAAAATAGGATGTTTAACCATGCTGTGATACCTGTCGTAAATGCTTACAAATACTTAGGTATATTGTTTTCAACAAAACTCAGCTTCACATTGGCGTGCAATGACCTGGTAAATAAAGCAAACAAAGGTCTGCTCTGCATTATGAGAAAACTTTATGTTTTGAAGAATTCTAGTTTAGATGTATTGTGAAGACAATTGATTTCCACGTTCAAATCATTGCTCAGTACAGCGTAGTAGGACTTTGGAAAGTAGACGTCGCAGCCCACCATTGTGAAGAAGCACACAACTCTTAGCCTTAAAGAAATTATTAAGAGTTGAAATGGAAACACCCAATGACTTTGTCTTTGGAGAAACCAAATAAATATCCTATTTATTTTAAATTCTATACAAAGCTGCATTCCATACTGGCTGAAATCAAGAAATATGAATGATGATCATAGATTACCACGGAAAGCCTATATGACGTCATACGACCTAGATGCAAGACACGAAAAGAAATTGGGTTTCAAATATCCACTGTAAATTACATCGATCTGGATGTTGATATGCTTGGAAAACCAAGCGTTGCTAAATGACAGATTATTTTTGTGTGATTTTAAGGAAGGATTAATTGGATGCAGGAATGGGACACCCATGTCAAAATAGAGATAAATTTATTATGTATAAAACAGTGTGTACAGTATACGATGTCAAACTTTATCGCGAATAGATTTTGGCAGACATTTGAAGTTTATTATGATCAAATTTACATTGGGAATGTCAGACATTGTGCGACACCAGTATCGCTACAGTAAACATACTGGAACGGATTTGACTTGTCCAATATCCAATGATGAAAAAGAAGACAAACTACATTTTGTTTTATTGAACAGTAAAAACCACCAACACCCAATAAGCATATTGTAAATTTTCGGTGTATATGTAAAACCTTCGTCAAGCGTAAACAACCAAGGGTCCACTAAATGACAGCCCAAAGCACAGCATTTATATTCTGAAACTGATCATCTCTCACTCCCAATTTACCTGAATTCTCACTCACTGCTTTAAAATCCTAACAGACGCCCACCAGAATTAAAGAAAGAAATGGCAGCAATGAGCTTCATGTAAAATAAAAACATAGGGAAGTCAGTCAGTCAAGACCTTACAAAACAAACGAAAATGAGCTCAAGCTCACACTGGTGCCACTAAAGGTACCCGACAATACTCTCTCCTTCCTCCATCATTTTCAAATGCATCTTTTGTTTACAATAAGGTAATGGAAAATACATTTAATGATTTTCACATACAAATGGTACTGTTGTGTACACTCCCATTACATTCAGCTGAAACCTGAAAAGTTTTATCTCTCACATTTTGTTTTTGCTGCTGCTGCAGGTTTTCTAGTCTAAGAGCGCAATATACAGCGATTAGGTTTTCCAGGGATCCCCGTCAATTTCAAGTCTGCTTATGCCGTCTTAGAGTGAAAGCATAGTAAGAAATTTCTCAATGTACTTGTTCAAGGCATTTCAATTTCGATCAGTTATGACTTCGTGAAAGAGACGTCCATCAAGTCTTTCTAGTGTTGTGTAAAATTTACATACTGTTGTCACGTTCTCCATACCTCCTTTCACAAAGGAGATGACCTTGATATGAATAGACCATTGTAGTTTTAAATCGCCCCCCTCTCTCTCTCTCTCTCTCTCTCTCTCTCTCTCTCTCTCTCTCTCTCTCTCTCTCTCTGTGTGTCTCTGTCTCTGACTCTCTCTCTCTCTCTCT
>JADBJO010000776.1:397500-412500 GCA_016801955.1 Conus betulinus | reverse complement strand
TGTACGAACCATTCGGATAAAAGTCGGTTCATCTCCTACACCCTGATTTAACCAGGCATATCCAAAGCCTAATTCATATAACTTAATTCTCAACTTTGTTACCCAGTTTGGTTTTCCCCTAACATCCAGATTACGCAACATGTTATAAGCTTTCTTTGGTAACCTAGAATCGTTCATTTTTATCAGTTTCAACCAGTAACGAATACATCTAACTGCAGAATTCAGATATATTGGATACCTGTTAGTTTCCCCCATAAATCAAATCATTAGATGTTTGTAGTGAAACCCCAAGAAATCTCTTTAAAGCGAACAAATGTACTTTCTCACAATTCACTGCAGCTTTATCCAGACCCCAGATTTCAGCACCATATTGGACAATGGGTTGGATTTGGGAGTCAAATAGTTTTACAAAAATTTCAAATGACTGATTTCCAGACTTGATAATTTCCTCATTATACACAAAGCAGCGTGTTTTTTGCTTTGCTTGCTAGATCTTTACAAGCAAAGTTAAAACTTAATTTGGTTGAAAAATAAATTCCTAAATATTTGTAGACATTCACGACTGGCATAGTATTATTCCATTATAATTCCAACGTTCTCTTGCACCTAAATAGCCACCTTTCCTGAATACAATTATATTGCTTTTCTGCATATTCACTGTCAGTTGTAGAGAAGAAGCAGCATGCCATAAATATTCAATTGTGTTTGTAAACCAGTACTGTTTCAGACAACAAAACAATATCATCTGCCAGAAGAAGTATAAACAATTCTAAAAAGTCGTCTGTGAACTGGGCTCCATGCCTCCCATTATCTATAACTTAAACTGTTAATTCGTTAATGAATAAAGAAAATAGAATAGGACTACACACGTCACCTTGTTTAAGACCGCTAGTGCACATAATGTAATGTGACAATTTACCGCCACTTCTCACTCTAGATTTTACACAATTATACATACTTATAACACATTTATATAATTTTCCATGGATACCATTTTTCAACAAAACAGGCCACAAAATACTTCCGATAATAGAATCGAAAGCTTTTTTCAAAATCAATAAAGGCAACGTACAATTACGATTGAAAGAAAACGGTTTCTGAATAAAAGTCATCAGAGTAAACATATGGTCTATAGTAGAGTAATTACGTTTGAATCCAGCTTGATATTCTCCCGTGAGATTATTTTCTTCTACCCATTTAATGATCGTGCTGTAGAGCTTACTAGTAGCATCACAAAGTGAAATGCCTCGGTAATTATTGGGATTGTTTACATTTCCTTTTCTTATAGAGGGGTATAATAATGTATTCTGCCCAATCTCAGGATTATTCCCTTGTCAAATAGAGAGTTGAAAAAGGTTACCAAGAAATTCAAAACGAGATCAGATTTACAACCATATTTTATAAATTCTCCAATTATACCATCTGTCCTGCAGCCTTGCGTTGTTTAATTTTCCTAATGGCAAACAAAACTTCTTCTTTAGCGATTGGGCGATTCAAATTATCGTTCACCAGTTCTTCATGATCTTTACACTATAACATATTATCAGTATTAGTATCTTTTGCCAGCAGTGTTTTGAAATGTTCAAACCAAGTGCCTATACTTATGTTATTTGAAGGCTGATTTTGTTTCAAAGATATCCTTTTCACTGTGTCCCAAAACTGTTTCTGACTATTCACAGAAGACAGTAATCTGCAATTAGTCTATCATTAAATTGTTTCCTCTTTCTCTTCTGTAAATGCTTATACTCACGTCCTGCCTTGCGATACTCGTGACGGTCTCCATCATCATGTGAGCGCACAAATTTATTCAACAATCTACGAACCTGTTTTTTTACAATAACCACACTCTGAAACAAACCAGTCTTGGGACTGATTACTTCCTTTATGCCTTACTTGAATTTTCATACAGACAGCAGCTCCTTTATACACATGTTAAAGTAACTCAGTGCTTCGTTAACATCAAGATCATCAAACTGAGTGCATGTGCCATTTTTACCTGAAAGTCTATTCGTGACAAATTATTACAGAATACACTACTATAATCATCATTCCATACAACATTTTCCAATATGAAACTATTATCATTAAGTTTAGCGTTTGAGTTATCATCTACACAACTGACATGGAGTTCTACAGGCATATATGATCTGACTCAGTACGTGCACACACTTTTAGCTCACACGAATCACCAAAACACGCAAATAATTCACAAGACAAAAAATAATCAATAACACTGCAGCCACTATCTGACACGTATGTGTAGCAACCTTCAAGATCGCCATTACACAGATCATTAAGCATACACAAATCTACAGCAGTACACATATTTAATAACAATTTACCATAATTATTCAATGACTTGCACGTTGCAACTCAAGAATATTGCCATCATTAATTCTCTGACAAACATGTGAAACATTAGAAGTCTGCTGTTCATATCTCCACACAACACAATACATATGCATCATGGTAAGTCAGTATACAGTCTGTTATGTAATCCTCCAACTGAGCTATACCATTTTCACTATCAAAATGAACATAATATGGCGAACCCCTCGGGAGGAACAAGAACAGATATACAGAACATCTTTATCTATCCTGAACAACTGCTTTTTATAAGAAATGCACACAGCAGAGTCGAGATTTCATAGGAATTTGTTCGACATACTGTAAAAAGTCATTTCTAATTAGACATACTGTACCTCCAGATCGTCTCCCTTGTTTCGTGAATTTTACAGCAGGTATACAAAATGTTGAAAATCCAGAAAATACATTAGAATAAAATTCTTCAAGAAATGTTTCCACAAAACATACGAAATCAAAAGAGCAAACATATGAAACAAAATCTTTATCATTCAATTTTGAAAACAAACCATTAACATTCCAGTGCAGAAACGATACGGCGCGTTTTTCCTTTGTTGTCATCACCAGAACTAAAACGTCATTATTTAACCGATCACTCGGAAACTTTATGGGTTCTTCTGCCACTGGGATACGCCCCCTTCCACGGGTCAGTTCAGCACACGGCAAGACACAGCACGAAGAGTCACAGTTCACGTTGTCACTCACAAAAGCACGTGCGGGCTTCGTGCCACTCACAGTTACGCCAAGCGATGACACACCGGTGACACGTCAGCCGTCGATTCCCGGCTGAAAATCTCCGCGGCAGAAACGTTCCACAGGGACCGGCCAACTTCCTATTTGGATTCCACCAACCTCTCCGCACTATCCACAGAGTACTTTTTGCCGTCGATTAATAGGTGATCATATATCATTGTCACTCTTTTCCCTTCCTGCCGAGCTTTCTTTAGGTGTGGCGTCAGTCTTCTACGAACGTCTCTCACACCTCTGGAAAAGTCTTCGCCGACGAAAACATTCGATCCCCCGGAGTTTCTGTTTTGCTTTCAGAATGTTCACCTTCTGTTTGTAGAAGGTGCACCGAGCAATAATGGGAGAATCTGACTTCCCATTAAGCCGATGCACCCGGTCAAACTCCACGTCGTCTGTCAAGCCAAGTTTGTCGGTGATCAGGTCTCGGAGCATTCCTTCGCAAAGAGCATTGATCTCATTTTCCGAACGAGGAAGTCCGTAGAAAAGGAGATTGTTGCGTTTGGAGCGCCCCTCCAGATCATCGATCTTCTTGTCATAGTCGGCCAGTGCTCCACAGGTCGCTGTTGGTCTTTTTTTAGTTCCTGGTTCTCCGTTCTTAGCTCGTTCATCTCTCTTTCAGTCCTTTCAGTTCGTTTTGCAGAGCCAGTGATCGTCGCGTAACTCACGAAGTTCTTTCTTCACATCATCCAACTTGGCGTTCATCTGGTCGCCAATGATTTTCATAGTCGTCACAACATCACTCAGGGTAAGATCCAGGGGCTGGCAAGTTTCAGAAGTGGTGGACTCGCTCAGCCTCTCCAGACTGACACTGCGACTTGCTGCTGTACTGGTCAACCGTGACTGCCTCGTGTTGCTCTTACCTGGGGGATTGTTGGGTCCTGGATTGCTTTCAATGTCCCCACAGCGCAAAAGCAAACTGCCCCAGAACAGGTAAGAGAGGAGCAGTCCAAAGGTGACACCGTCCACTCTCCGCCCAAGTTTACACAATGGCGACGCGCATAGCCGAGTTGTCCTGGGCCCTTTTCGTCATGAAATTGATGTAAACGGGCATAAAACAACCACACACACATCGGAAATCCGTTGCTGCTGAAGGCATGACACTTCACCGCAGTCTCTGCCAAACATAGGCACTGAACAACGTCAAGATTTACTACGATTCTGATTTAAACAAGAGAGAATATGTAGCACGTCCGCACTCAAGAACAACTATTCACTTCCCCCCCCACACAAGACGGGAGCATCTAAGTAAGTAAAGTAAGTAGGTGATAATAAATCACTGACACGGTTTTTTTTTGTTTGTTTGTTTTTTTTTTTTTTTTTTGTTTGTTTCTTTGTTTGTTTTTCATTTTTCCGGTGAGGGACAAGTTTTTTTTACGTATTTCCCTCACTCGCTGGGAGAAATCACTGACAAATACCTTAGTACCTCTTAAGCAATGCCTGACACTTAGGATGGCTTCCTTGTCCCTTAAAGAAAGTGCAGCCACCAATGATCGGGGAGTCCGGTTTCCCGTGTAACCTGTGCAGCCTGTCAAACTGCATGTCTCTTCGCAGTTCTAATTTGCCAGTTAACAAATCGTGTACAAGACCCTCACAATCCTGTCTCCTTTCACGATCTCTCCATGATATGCCATGACATATAACATTGTTCCTCTTAGAACGACATTCTAAATTGTCCGTCTGTTGTTTCAACCCCATCTCCAATCAGACTGTCAGTCTGTGCCTTCAAATTTTCATTTTCACGTCTGAGATCAGTTTCCTCATTTTTTTTTCAAGAAATCAATGGACAGGGGAATAAAACTTTGTTTAAATCTGACACTTCTGCATTTAACCGATCGATATCTTCGTCCTGACTGAAGAAGGTCATACTGATTTGCAAGGACGTGGGTTGTCTCTCACCAACGATTTTTCCCTCCCACGTTCACCACTTTCTCAAGCACATTTCTGCTCTTCACAGTCAACCCACCATACCAACACATAAATGAGAAAGTTAGAACAGATTCCAAGAAGCATGAATAAATGTCCGAAGAATGTCAGTATTCACATGAAATGATCGCAGCTTGCGAAGACAATATAATCTGGTTTGACATTTTTTGTGGACATACTCAACATGGGATTTAAAATTCAGCTTATTATCTATAAAAGTTCCTAAATATTTGTATGATTCAACACGTTCTACTTCAGCACCTTTGATAAAAAGTGGTGGTACAGCTTTTGGATTCTTTCTAAAATCAATCAACATCTTTCGTTTTTTTTTGTACATTCAGATCAAGATAGTTATGATCGCACCAGTCAACAAATCTTTGAACTCCTTGAAGTAAACAGAATCAGAGTTGGAAAGATCTACAAGTGCTGAGTCATCTGAATATTTAATGTACAAAGTTGAATCACTTCCTGAACAATCATTTGTGTACAGAGTAAAAAGCACTGGTGATAAAACAGTACCCTGGGGTGCGCCAGTTGAAATGACTCTGGAAGACGAAACAACACTTTGATATCGAACAGACTGTGTCTCTGTGTAAGAAAAATCAATTATCCAAAGAATGAGCTTGTTACCCACATTTATGTTAATGAGTTTCTTTGCCATCAGATGTGGTTGTATGGTGTGTTGAATGCTGATGAGAAATCAATAAAGAGAATGCGTACAAAGGAGGCAGGTTTTTTTCGAGGTGTGAAAAAGCATGATGGAGAAGTGTGAGTGTGGCATCATCTGTTGATCTGTTCTGTTGGTATGCGAACTGAAACGGGTCTTGGTACTGTGTAGTATCTTTTAAAACATAACTGAGGACAATTCTTTCAAGACATTTCATTGCAACAGAGATGTGAGGGCAACTGGTCGGTAATCATTTAAACAGCTTGGGTTGCGTTTTTTTTGGAACAGGACATACAGTGGCATTTTTCCATAAAACAGGAATTATACATTCTCTAAGTGACCAGGTAAACAAACGACTGTAAACATAGGAGAGCTGAGAAGCACACACCTTCAACAATTTTCCACAGATATTATCAGGGCCCATTGCCTTTCTCACATTTAAACGTTTGAAAAAAACTGAACATCATTTTTCCTCAATCACAACAGAATCACTTCCATCAACATCGTTTTTAACATTGCTTTGGTTCTTCCTTCACTTCCTTTAATTCTTTACTAAAATCTTTATCATCAAATCTACAGTAAAAATCGTTCAGCTTTTCTGCAAATTGCTTCTGTTCTTTTGCTGTTTTTTGTTACTAATATTTTGGTTTGAACATTTACCTGAACCTGATAAAACCTTTATTCCTTTCCATGCATCTCGCATATTTCCATTCTGGAACATGTTTTCAACTTTTCTCTTGTAAGCTCTCTTTGATTCTTCAATCTTTGCAGTTTCTTTTGTACAACCTTACGATCGCTTTTTGCCTGATTGAAAAGCTCTTTTTTTCTCATTTAGAGTTATTTTCAGAGATTTTGTAACCCAAGGTTTGTTGTTGGGGAAATATTTGATAGTTTTTAGTAGGTACAATCATGTGTTCACAGAAAGAAATGTAGCTGGAAATAACATCGGTGGCTTCGTTAATGTCAAAACTAGAATTCAAAAACAAATTCCATCTGTACATTCAAAACAAGCCTGTAATTCATCAACACTTTCTTGTGTCCAACACTGCACTTGCTTTTTAGTGATAGGTTGTGTTTTCACTTTTGGTCTGTAAGCTGGCAAGAGATGAATGGCATTGTGATCAGACTGACCAACAGGGGGGAGCTGAACACACTTGTATGCAGATGGTATATTACAGTAGCATAAATCAAGTATTTTATCCTTTCTTGTAAAACATGACACATACTGTTTAAAAGAAGGCAGGCTTGAATTGAGGTCACAGTCATTAAAATCGATAAATAAAGCACGGTGCGTCGGGTGACATGGCCTGCAGAGCGTGAACAGAGTCCGTGATTTCTGCAGCTGCACGTACAGTATTTGCGGATGGTGGCACGTAAACAACAGTCATGAAGAGCTGTCCGAACTCACGTGGCAGGTATTTCGGTCGCAGTGACACTGCTAAAAAAGTTCCACGTCACGCGTACACACTTGACGACGCACTTTAACGTTCTCACTGTTACACCACTTCTCGCTCACGTACATACACATACACACCCCTCCCCCCCCCCTTGATTTCTCTGTCACGCGCTTGTCTCTGTCCATTCTCAGTGGCACACCAAATCCGTCCAAAGCTAAAATGTCGTCTGCTATTTCTTCGCTCAGCCAGGTTTCAGAAAAACGATTGACGGGAGGGGGGTAAGTACCGTTTATTCTTCAGTCTGTTTCTCACCCTGTTGTTACCAGGAGCAGTGACTAGGAGCAGGTCCCGGGTTCAGTTCAACATCACTCAACGTTAAAGTGAAAGTCCGCAATGTAATTGAGAGAGGAGAGAACCTATGGTGACCGGCTTTGCCTCGTACAAAACCTCAATGTCCTATAGAATGAGGCAGACTTTTTCAACACACATCGATTCATTAACACAAATACAAAACCGACACATACCACCTCAGACAACAGGAAAAGAAAGAGGCATCGCTGTATAATGTTGCTATCACAATGACGCTTCACAAAAAAAGATAAGTGTACACCTCACAATTTCACTCTGAACCCAGAACACCTTACTGTTGATGGTGACACTCTGCATGCTGGAAGTGGAAACCCCCTTCCAAGAGAGAGAGAGAGAGAGAGAGAGAGAGAGAGAGAGAGAGAGAGAGAGAGAGAGAGAGAGAGAGAGAGAAATTGGAATGTTCTGTGAGAGAGAAAAATCGATCAATAAACGAAAGTTTAGATAGATAGATAGATAGATAGATAGAAGTAAAACCCTGGAATACGCTGCACACCGCTCAATGATGTGTGGGTGCACTGCTGATCCAGAAACTGGCCAGTCAACAAGTACAAGAATAAAAGCAGGCACACCAGCCACACACTCTTCATGTCTTTTTTTTTTTTTTAAGAGCTTTCGCCTTTTATTTAGGCTTCGTCAGTATCAGAACCTCTTGTTTCACATTGCACACTAGTCTAGTGTGCAATGAAAACAAGAGGTTCTGATACTGACGAAGCCTAAAATAAAAGGAGAAAACTTTTTAAAAAGACATGAAGAGTGTGTGGCTGGTGTGCCTGTTTTTTCTTATATATATATATATATATATATATATATATATATATATATATATATATATATATATTGAATTATTAACAAAGCTTGCTCTTATGTCTAGATTGTAGAAACAGGGGGGTGAGAAGCCTTCATATCTGCAGTGGTAGATAATTCTGCCTAACTATATATATATATATTATATATATATATATATATATATATATATATATATATATATATATATATATATAAACAGTCAAAGTAGATAAAAATCCAAACAAACAAGATTAAGATATCCCAAATTTTCGGCTTTAATCGCCTTCGTCAGGGGTAACAGACTGTGGCAGTAAAACGCTCGCATTCTCCACCCTAAGATCCTGAACACGAATCACGAACGTACGCAGCAGGCACCTTAATAAAAATGTTTAACTTTAAAATAAAACGTTGAGTATAAAACATTTCATCAATAAGAAACATAAACTTAGGATGGGAGTGAAGGGTGAGGGGGCCACGGATTGACAATAGGTTGACCATAATTTAGACTGCCATATATATATGAGACTTGAACAGAACTGATGACTGCGTGTTCATGAAATATGAACTGAAAGGGAACGCTAAGAAAGACCTATAACAACTTTGAATTAGATCTGAAATCTATCATATAAAGCTCAGTTTGTCTGTCTGTCTGTTCGCACATTATACACGGCCGGGTTTCAGGCCGATCGCCACCAAATTTGATATCAAGTATCCTTGGGGTCCTAAAAACAGCAATGTTGGGTTGACAATCTCGTGATGCATTGCGTTGTGATGCAATTTGCGTCCACAGACGCAAAACTGGACATCGGAACACTACACGACAGACAAACTCGCCGGGTCGAGACGGGGTCGAAGCGCTTAAGCGCTAGTTCTGATATGAACTAGAGTTAGTTTGTATAGTTAATTGAGTAGTGTTCTATACTGATCAAGTTTTAGATGCCCGTATGTGTGAGTGTGTAGGGGGGTGAGAGATTTACATAAGTGGATGTCCAAATGATACCAGGAATACAAAAATCTTTTTTTTTTTTATGAATAAAAGCATAATCTGTATATCTAACAGAAAAGTGCTTGGTGGAGCAGCGTGGTGTTTGAGTTTCATCTTTCCCATTCATATTTTCCCCAGAAAACTTTAGTTTGAAGACATTGCAATATTCTCACAGTCTTTAAGACTACCCAGCTTCCTGACGACAAATGTTTGGATTGGATTAAAAAAAAAACGATTAGGTATAATGAAAAAACTGATCTAAACATCTCTGTTAATTCGAAGAGCTTTCACAACTTATTAGAAATTTCATAGCTTCTTCTTCTGCCTCGTTCGCTTCCCATTAGATGAGCAGCCCTGTGTCCTCGATGAAGGCTGCCGTCCACCGCAGCTCCTCCAGGGTGCCGTACAGCTTGGCTTCCACTGCTGTCGGTGTTGGCCAGTACTTTCTCCTGGATGCTGCATGCGTCATACAGTCTTGAAGGGTGTGGTCGGTTGTCATTGGTCCCTCACCACAAGGCACCCTCCACTCTGTCCAATGCCAACTTTTATGTGCCTGTGGTGGAGCAGGCGATTGTGTCCAGTCTTCACGTGGAAGATCTTGACTGTTCCCGTCGTCCCAGCAAATGGTATTTGTCTTCTGGGTTGTGTTTGGGGTGCTGGAGGCGGCACTTTATTCCTTGCTGTGCCTTGATGATTGTCTTGATTTCATCCTTATGACAACAGGTTGTTGGCCTGCTCCTTCTGTGAACCGTCTTTTGCCAGAATATCCGCTTTTTCGTTGCCTCTGATGCCACAGTGTGCTTGTACCCATTGTATCACCACTTTCTCCACTCTGGCACACAAGGGCTGAGGTAAGATGATTCTGTTCTTTGCAGCAGGAATTCTTGAGGGCTTGGAGCACGGAGAGAGAGCGTCAGAGAACACCACCACCTGGCCTGTTGTTCTTGTGGAGTTTCTGCGAGACTGTTGTGGCTGCCTCACAGAGGGCTTCTCGCTCAGCTCGGAAGTTGGTGGAGTATTTTCCTGTTGGGATTGCAATTTCTTCATCTCCGTCTTTGTATCAGTGGAAGATTCCAGCTCCACCATCCCTCGTTGCTTCTGTGGCGGAGCCATTTGTAAAGACATGGGTCCAGTCTTCCTGGGGGTACTGGTTGCAGATGTACTCCATGGCCAGGGCCTTCCTTTGGGTGTCTGCCAGTGTTCCTCTCTTCTCCCACTCTGGGAATGCTGGTGACGACTGTTGGGAACACCTGCCTCTTCGAAGATGGGTGGGTGACATTTGCCGCGATAGGCTTTGCTTCGTGTTCCATCGAGACTGGGGCTTGTGAAATTTCATTTGAGTCGGTCTTTTCCAAATGAAGGTCCATGGATAATGCCTAAGAATTTGGATTGCGATTTAATCAAACAAAAATCGAGAAGCAAAGTATACAACATCACAAACAGGATGATGGCTGTCTTCATTAATATTTTTGAAATAGTACTCAAATACTGATAACTTCACACATTATCATCAGTCTCGACAGATTCGTTTTGAGGATATAATGCATTGTCTGCCTTATGACTGACTTAACTGACTCAAATGCATACACAAGCAACATGGTTTTTATTTACACCCGAAGGAAGTATGAAATTTTGACCGAGCAAAAGAGCTCACGCCAATCTGTCATCTGTCTCGCAAGGTTTTCATTACAATGTAGAAAAGTATTGTGCTCGAGTTAATTACTGACATAGAAATAACCGCTTTGGTTCTTTCCGTGCCATACCTAACTTTGTGTTGTAATTTCCGCAGTTTTAGTGTTGTGGATATGTAAGTGAAATGCAAATATCCCCAGAATATTGTTTGCACTTGACATATTAAGGTGTGATTTCTTTTGGAATCATACTGTTTATTTAATTTGTGTCAGTGTTGTTTCCTTAACTGCAAGAATGTTATTTTCCCCAGACTTAGAAAGCGGTTCGTATGCCATGTTACATCAAAAAGAGATCTTTGTGCTCCTTTAAGTAAGTTGTCTTTTGTATGTTTTGTCCTTTGTCGGAAAAGAGATAGTAAATGGACACGATTCTTCCATTAAAAAAGTTATTATTTTATTATTATTATATAGCTGTTAGTACAGGAACTACAGCTCCAATTGCTGAATTTGATGAGGCTGTCACGTTAACATTAACAGTCAAAGGTTTCATTTGATAGCGACCTTTTTCCTCGTATGATAATAATCATCACTTTCACTGACGTTCTTTGGTTATGAGCAATTCTTTTGACGGGAAACGAAGCAAACTTTAAAAGCATGTTTAACGAAACCGATGCCGTGAACAAAAGTAAATATAGAACAATTCCAGAAGGATGTCAACTTTTCCCATCGTCAAATTTTACTCCGTGGAATCAACCTGAAGACCCGGTCTCCTTTACAACTCAACAACTGTTCAGAGAAATTGTCGACGTGGGTGTACTAGCCCCATTGTTCATCATCTGTGTTCCCTTAAACTGTGTAACATGGTTGTCTTTTGGAAGCATGGAATAAAAAAACGAATCAATTTGTGTTTGTTCTTCCTGTCATTGTCGGACGCTATTGTCATCGCAGTTCATTTTGAGCTGCATCTGGACAGAATTTATGCAACAATCATGAACACAGCTTTCAAACTGCTTGTATCCAAGTACAGTGTAAACAACATGGTGCATTCTTTAGCTAGCTCTGTTTATATTTCTGGTTTCATGTCACTTTAATTGCGATCGAACGATGTGTGTGTGTGTGTCAGTCCACTCAAAGCGCAGAAAATGCTACGGACTAGAACCACTGCTGTTATAATTGCAGCTGCTTATGTAGTCATCTTTGGGATGCATTACGTCATAGCAACCAGGTGGAAAGTTGTGTGCATGTACGACCCTCAAACTGGAACTTCGGTTGACACTTACTATGCCGGTGAATTTTACTTACGTAACAAAGACCTTGTCGATGCATTCGACGGAATTCTCTTCGGAATTCTCCTGCCAGGACTTTTTGTGGTGGGGGTGTCTGTGTCCACTATAATAACAGTGATGAAATTACGTCAGATAAACGAATGGCGCCAGAAGTCGTCTTCAGCTAAAGTTGACAGTGGGAGTAAAGACGTGGCCTTGACACGCATGCTGATTGGAACCAACATTCTGTTCCTGGCCTGCACAGTCCCTGCATTGTTCTACCGTACACTACTTCCATTTGTCCCGGATCTCAGCCTCAGTGGCAGGTATTACAATACATATCAGCTCTTGATAAATGTTCAACAGCTCTGCTCCTATATTAACTCTTCCTTTAATTTCTTTGTTTACTATGTCTTTGGTACCAAGTTTCGCATAACAGCACAACGCATGTTTTCTTGGCCTGTTAAACCTCTGGTAAAGCAGTAACTGATGTGATTCTACACAAACCATTTTTTAATTACCATGTAACTGAGACATGATAATGTACGCAAATCTTTAATAAACGTGACATATTATCACAATATATTGACAATATCATTAAACTTTTTCAGTTAGACAGAACGTTTGCAACAGTCACACACACACGCCTCTCAAAAACAAGTCTTTATCGTGTGAAGTTTAGCTTCGTGAATCACCTTTGGCCATTTCATGTATCTCGTTTTATGGCCAATGTCTTGACATCGAACGATGCGTGTGTTTAGTCAGTCTAACTTAAACCCATGAATTCTACAAATGCGTAACAAGTGACCACATTTGAGGTGCATCATTTAACAGTAGCTAAGTAGAAAATTGTGTGTATTTTTTTTTAATGACACCCAGTTGACAAAGGATGCTAATTAATATTTTGGTCAATACCAAAGCTCTTTTTTGTGGGCATCAGTTCTCGGATCAATGGAGCACCTAAGGTGGTAGCGGATTTATTTTCTTTTAAAAACTATTTTTTTTCACTAATGCCAAAATCCACCTCTTCATTGTATGGTGCTTCAAACTGTCCTCTTCTCTGCCAATAAAAAATGAAATAAAATAAAAAAAAAAGAAAAAGACAAATAATTTCCACACCTAGTGTTTTTTGGGGGGGGGGTTGGGTTTTTTTTTTTTTTTTTTTTTCCCAACCAATCTCTTACCCACCATACATAGTCTGTGTGTTCTTTTACAAATGGACATATGTTTGCTGATTTTAGTGTTTTGGAAATTGATACAAGGTGTCTGGGTTTGTTGATGTTCTAATGTGTGGTGTACTGGCACACTCACACGGATAATGTGTTGCGTATACAAAGGAAACAACATAGATGAGACAAAGGACTTAATTATTTTCAGTTATTAATTTTGTTTACGCATACACCCGCACACACTCTCCTCCTCCCCCCCCCCCTCTCTCTCTCTCTCTCTCTCTCTCTCTCTCTCTCTCTCTCAATATGTTAATAATGAAGTTACCTGTCCAAGACACAATACTAAAGCAAACATTATGCGTAAGCACCCAATGCCGTATATACACGCGCCTGAAAGGATATCATTGGTCCCGATTGCTCGTCTCCCTCTCTTTTCCCCCCTACACAAGCGCGCGTGAGCGGTCTTCACGTCACACCACCACTACCACCATCACCCACCCACCCCAACACCCATCCACCCCCACCCCCACTTCCATATCCAGCCGCCTCCACTCCCACCCCCCAAAGCAACAACAACAACAACAACAACACAACACACACACACACACACACACACACACACACACACACACACACACAGACACAGAAAGAGAGACAACAAGAGAGAGAGAGAGAGAGAGAGAGAGAGAGAGAGAGAGAGAGAGAGAGAGAGAGAGAGCATTAGGCAGACAGACGGACCGGCAGACAGACGGACAGAGACGGCGTCTTTTAAATGAATTGAGGGATTTAGTTTGTAATACCAAAGCTCTTATCAATGCCTTAAACAGACTTTTTTCTCGGGACTTGTGCTACCTGAATGTTACAGGAGTGTCTGTGTTCATTGTAATAACTGATCAAACCATGTCCGATGAACGTGTGGTGTAAAACGTCATCTTCAGCTGATCATTATGGCGCAGATGGGATCAAATACGTGGCCTTGACCCGAATACGTATTGCACCACAAATGTCTATTCTTATTGGGCGCCGTCCTGAATTTATCTATCGTAATTTACTTCCCCTCATCGTTGATTTTAGCCTCGCTAGAAAACATTAACGCACCTGGCATGTCTCGTTAAATGTGCAAAGGCTGAGTTCTGACATAGATCCTTTGTTTAAAATGTGCTACAAATCTGTTTGGAACCAGGTTTCATGTGAGTGTACAGACTATTTTTTGTGTTTCAGATAAAAAAAAAAAAAAAAATAAAAAAAAAGAAAAAAAGAGAAAAGTATTGATGAACATAGATATATAATATGACAAAATGATCTGATAAGTGGTACACCTTAAAGACAGAACTGGGGGACAGCAGTGTCCAAAATGCTTTCAACGAACGTGATCACATAGGTGAACACTGGTATGGCATCAGATTAAGACCGTCGTTTATATTACCATTTATGGCTAAGCATGAATATCATTTTTCTCACAACAGGGTGGAAAAGGTCACCCAAAGAGAAGATGAACCAAACGTGTGTGTGTGTGTGTGTGAAGCAGTCAAAATGCCAAGTAGTCTGTCACAGGCACGATCAGCGCATTGGCCGCTTGTATAATTACGTAAGGGACTAGGATTACCTCCCTTATTGTTTGTTCGGTCAGTGAACTTTCTCAGTCTCGAACAGACGAGCCCCGACCACTGCCGCCGTCAGACGTTTCCTGTCGCTCG
>JADBJO010000776.1:360000-392500 GCA_016801955.1 Conus betulinus | reverse complement strand
CAGTTCCTTCATTGAATCTCTTCGTAAAGGTGAATTATTTCATACCGAAAGACCAGGAATTATTACTTTATTACACAAAGGAGAAGATTTAGAAAAAGATCAGTTAACTAACTGGAGACCACGAATCTTGACTAATACAGATTATGAAATAGCTGAAAGCCTTTGCAAACATATTCGGAAGTTAATTAACAACGATCAGGTTGGCTATCTGAAAGGTAGAAATATTGCTACGATCATAAGGTCAGTAGATGGTGTTACAAAGAACTTGAATAAACACAGTGAAGCCGGATATCTACTAGTTGTGGACTACTCTAAAGCTTTCGATTCAATATCCAGAAAATTTGTGTTACGTTTGTTAATTTTTGTTATTTTTGTTTTTGATGCTTTTGACTTCTTTGATGACTTTAAAAGGTGGGGGTTTATATTCTTAACAATGGTAGTTCAAGCAGTATTAATCACAGAGACTGGATTTCTAAACCTTTGCATATTTCGTGTGGTATCAGACAGGGCTGCCCTTTTCCCCACTCGCGATTGTACTGGCTGTAGAGCTGCTCGCCATCAAAAATAGGAACAGTTCAGTAGAGGGCATTAGTCCCTCTCTTGAACAAGTCCAGTATGTATCAAAATAAAGCAAATAGCTTACGACACAACGCTTTCTCTGAAAAAAAAAAAAGACATGCTAAGAGCTTTGAAAATACTTGTTGAGTTTGAAAAAAAAAAAATCTGGCCTTAGATTACATGCACAAAAACCAAGATTTTAAGAATAGGTAAAACAAAATGACACGGAAACATTCCATTTACCTGGTCAGTAAAATGAAAATATTGGGCATTTGTCTTGAAACAAATAAAATGGCTAGAGACTTTGAGGACAACTAGACACATGAATTAGATTAATGAATTCCCTCATCAAAGAATGAAGTTAACGCAACCTGAGCATTCAAGGTGAATTTTTTGCTGTAAAGATTTTTTTTCAGATTAGCCTGTTTATATATTGAATATAATGTGCAGGTCTTCCACATAGTGTATTGATTAAGATAAATACAATCGTATACAAATTTCTCTATTTAAAAAAAAATCAATAGGAGAGCGTTTGAAAAAGTAAAACGTAAAGTGAAGCTGATTACGGACAGCAGGATTAGGGGGGGGGGGGGGGGGGGGGGGGGGGGGGAGGGGGGGGGGGGGGGGGAGTGGGGGGCTAAAAATGTTGAACATGCTCGATGTACAAAAATGATTGTGTTTACAATAAGCAGGAAAACTGAAGCGATTGAAAAACCAAACTGGTGTCTTATTTCAAAATGGCATCTAGAAAAGCTTGCTAAGCGTGATAGAACTTTCTACAACTGTAAAAGAAAAGATGTCAAGGACTGGACAAAATAGACAATGATTTCTGGAAAGAGTTCCTCGTAATTCATTTACATTTAGAGAACAAATCTGTAATCACGCTAGAACATATCAACTGAAGTTATCTCCAAAGTCAAACGCTCACTTATCAACACAAAACACTGTTCTTCCCAACCTGGCAAACGAAAGGAATTGAAACGATTAAAGAGATTATTCATTCTCGTCAAAAACCGATTATTTACACTGTAGGAATTGCAAAACATGATCGCACACAATGGAACAAATATGGTATCAGAGCATAACATTCTAATCAACACGATTCCCAAGACATGGGTACAGTGGATATAGAACAGTGAAAAAGAAAAAGGAAGTCAGATATGCGAGGCGAATTGCTTTAATACGAAAGTACAGGATGTTAAGAAATTAGTATGTGACGGCAAAAGTAATTTAGGTTCAGAAAATTTGGCATCAGGTAACATGCATCAATGTAAACGAGAACAAAAGATGATACAATAGAAAAAAGAAAAGATTAAAAGCCCTGCATTGGACAATCTTGGATAATTTATCCCACCTAATTATATATTCTTCCAAGTAAAATGCAGGTAAAAGAAAATAAGTGTTCTTATAATCCTGATACACTTTATTATATCGAGCATTTTACTATGATTGTCCACCTGTGTAAATGTTCTTTTTTGTTGTTAGTTGTTGTTGTTGTTCGTTTTTAATCGAGGATTTTACATATAAGACTAAAGCTATCAGTATTTTGTACATACTGTTTGGGGTAAACAAATCTGGTCTGAATCTTGTATTCTCAAGATAGACGGACGAAAGCGGAGCTTTCAGCTACCCTCCGGCAGCCTTCATCAGCACTGTTGGACTGACGGGGTGAACTGTGTTCGGCGCGCACGTCCGTGAGTCGAGCTCATGTCATGCGACCGAACTAGGGAGTTGTAGAACGATGGCAGGATGTGTCTCCCCGGTCCCGGTTGAGGGTTGGTGTGGTGGCCGCGATGTAGATGGCCTTCCTTCACCCCTCTCTGGAACCATCTGGCCTCCCGGTCCAGGATGCTGATGTTGTCGCTGGAGAACACATGTCCGCTGCTGATCATGTGTTCCCCTATCAGGGAGGAGTCCCTCTTGTCTTCTTTGACACGGAACCTCAGTTTTCTTTTGTGTTTCACTCACATACGACTGATGACATTCACCACACTAGATTTCGTAGATTGCCCCTGACTGATCCAGTTTGTTTTTTTTTTTGTCTTTCGGGGCCACAAGCTAACTCCTGATGGGGTTGTATGGCTTGGCATGTACCCCTACACCGTTTTCCTGATCTTACGTGAAAGGGCTTCTGTGACACCTCAGACATAGTGGATGGTGACTTGTCTAAGGCAGGGCTTCGGGGTTGTTGGTAGAGGGGTGAGGAGAGATCTTGCTCTCTTAAGTGTCCCAGGCCCACTTAGGGTACCCTGAGACGCTGAGCACTTCTTGGAGGTGGTGGAGTTCTCCTCGCGCGGTTCGTCTGTGTGGAACAGATGGTGCTGGCTCGGTGACGAAGAGTCCTGATCACCCCTAGTTTGTGTTCTAATGGTTGATGGCTGTCAAACTGGAGGTACTGATCTCTGTGTGTAGGCTTTTGGTACACGTTGAAGGATAGGGAGTCACTCTCTCTCTGGTGATTTGGGTGTCCAACATGGCGATACTGCCGTTTTCCTCTACATTACGGGTAAATTTGATGGCAGGGTGCTGGTTGTTCAGATGGCTTGAGAAATCCTCCACCTCTTTCTTCTTCAGCAGAGCAGAGCCATAGTGCCATCCATGTAGTGTTCCCAGTAACGGGGGGGGGGGGGGGGGGGGGGGCAGGCAATGGAAGGAGGACAACGCCTTCTGCTCAGAGTCCTCCATGAAGAGGTTGGCGACGATCGGGCTCACTGGCGACCCCATGGTGGCACCCTGTGTTTATTGATAGAACTCCCCTTCGTGAGTGAAGTATGTAATTGTTGATGCAGCACGTGAGGAGCTCATGTACTCGGTCTGGTGCGAGGGGGTTCTCTGTGGAAGGGTGCTGTCTGACCCCAGTGCAGTATGTGTCTGATGATCTCTCCACGCTTTCTTCCACAGGCATACGAGCGAAGAGGGCTGTCACATCAAAGGACACAAGATGCTCGTCTGGTCCCAACTTGGACTCGCTGAGTTTGGAGACCAGGTCTGCACTGTTCTTCATGTGGTGGTGTGTTCTGCCTACTAGCACTGTTCTTCATGTGGTGGTGTGTTCTGCCTACTAGCACTGTTCGTGATGTGGTGGTGTGTTCTGCCTGCTACTAGCGCTGTTCGTGATGTGGTGGTGTGTTCTGCCTACTAGCACTGTTCGTGAGTGGTGGTGTGTTCCCTACTAGCACTGTTCTTCATGTGGTGGTGTGTTCTGCCTACTAGCACTGTTCGTGATGTGGTGGTGTGTTCTGCCTACTAGCACTGTCCGTGATGTGGTGGTGTGTTCTGCCTACCAGCGGAGCCAGCATGTCGGCCAGGAGTCTGGCTGTCTCGTTAATATTCTTATAACTATGATATATGTAGCTAAGATTGTATAGCTAAGATGTATATAAGCATTTTAAAGAAAAACCAATTCTATCTTCTCTCCACAACATGTTTTTGAAAAAGAGTTAAACATTGAAAAACATTACCTCTCCTTGAAGTAGACTGGAAACATACTATCAGCTACAGAACTCATTTCTTTGCATGTGTATACAGAAACAGTTACCGCTGCCGTTGTGATATGTATGCTAGAAAGGCTGTGAATCCCCCCTCTCTATCCTGTCGCTACCTTCTCCCTCTCTCTCTGTGGGGTTTTTTTTTGTTGTTGTTGTTTTGTTTTTGTTTTTCACATTATAATGCTGTAGTCTATGTTCCTATTTGTATTTGTTCTTTTCGGTGTGAGTGGTAATTGCTACAGAGCGAAAGTGACAGCGCACTAAGCATTAGAACATAAATTAACCGAGAAGCCTTGTATCAAAGGCGAAAAAACCTAAAAAAGCAAGCTGATGTCCGAAGGTAATGAAAGACGCTGACTATGCATGGTGCGTGAGGCTTTGAAGGAAAAAGTGAACAGTGGGGAAAAAGAGAGGATGGAGGCCCCACTCAAAAGACAAGAAAGACAGAAAAAAATTAAAAAGGAAAAAGAAAAATAAAAAGAAAGAAAGAAAGGAAAAAGGAAACAAATATAATGTGGAAAAAATTTGGAGGTGGGAGGCCCCACAGAACTAAAGAAAAAAGGAAAATAAGAAAAAAAAATGTTTGCTTTTGTCTTTGCTTGAATAGATACAGAGAAGGCGTTCAACTAAGTCAATATGATTTATAAAGCTGACATCTCACAGAATTTATTGTGGGGATATCGTAGGTTGTTGTATCGCCCGAAGGTCTGCCAAAATGTGTACTTCAAGAACAGTGGAACACGTCGTAGATATCTGAATAATACGGGGGTTCTATCAGGGCCCCTTCTTTGACTGTGGTTATTTATGTATTTGCCCGTAAAGTTTACCTTCAAGGCGTTACAACACTGGCGTTATCTTTAACATTAGTCAGCTCGCTGATGACACAACTTTCGGATCAGAAAAAAAAATGCTATTGACTACAGAACTGAGTCAAAAAGAAAAAAAGCATCTGTCCATTCGAAGAACTGTCCTGCATCACTAGACAGTCAAGACATGTATTATGAACCGGTGTGCGTGTCTTCACCAAAAGACCCAGAGAATCCTGCCTGGAATGTTTATAGTGATGGAAATAAGTAGACGTACAGCATAGGCCTTTACACCATGCATTCATGGTCGAATGTCAAGGTTCCTCTTTGCCATCGCATATAATGCCCGGCGTTACTAGCCCATTATCCCTGTTCAGATAAAAATGTTTTTTATGTGCTACTGGACAGTAATGTCGTCAGAAAAATTATCCACTGGTATTTAGTAAGCAGCCATGCAACGTTAAGAAGAGACAATTTATTGCTTTAGTTTGAAAAAATATAGGCCATCCCTGGTAACAAAACCATGACCTAAAAGTACAATCAGCATCAAAGTGAAATGGATTTTTTTTTCTCATGATAAATTTAGAAAAAGGAGCCCTCAACGTCGCGTGTTGCAACTACGGTAGTACTGCGTATGAACCGGTGGTTGCCTCAAACTGGTAACAGTAGTAGTAGTAGTAGTAGTAGTAGTAGTAGTAGTAGTAGTAGTAGTAGTAGCAATAGCAGCAGCAGCAGCAGTTACAGAGGCAGCAACAGTAACAGCATGAGGGGTATACATAACAAATTACTACGAGTGTTGCTACTGTGCTTGTTGTTTCTGATCTTCTGGTGTTTGCTGTTGAGGTTGGTCTTAGCCAAGTATCTTCTTGTTTCTGGTTCGCGCGTGCGTGCGTGCGTGCGAGCGTGCGTGCGTGCGTGCGCGTGCGTGTGTGTGTGTGTGTGTGTGTGTGTGTGTGTGTGTGTGTGTGTGTGTGTGTGTGTGTGTGTGAGGGGGAGAGAGAGAGAGAGAGAGAGAGTGTGTGTGTGTGTGTGTGTGTGTGCGTGTGTAAGTGTGTGTGTGTGTGTGTGTGTGTGTGTGTGTGTGTGTGTGTGTGTGTGCCCCTTTCTATTTCGCTTCCAAAGCCAGGAACACTCACACTCTCTCACATCGCCTAAAGCATATAGCAGAAAAGTGGACTGCACAGCCAAAAACACGTTGCCGCACACAAAATGGGTCTGGTGAGGCGGCAACTAACAGGAAATTGTGCTATCTATCGCAGCTTCCGTGTTGCCTCGCTTGCCATCCGTTCAAAAAATATTCAAAGGTACTGATTATTGATGGAGACATCAAAACCCATGGAATAAAATAGAGCATGTCACATTTGATGACTTTGTTCCTGTATTGAAATATTGGTGATTAAAGTTGGAGAATGAACCCACTTGTAACGAGTTTGTGTCGGTTATTTTTTTCTCTCTATTACGATAATAGGAATACCAAACAACATGAAATAATTTTATATTATGAATAGCAGGTATTTTACTCTTTCCACACACACAAATTTAATTATCCAAGAATGTGTCTGAGTGGAGAACTTTATTTTTTGAACATTGATGTCAAACACAGCTAGCTTTCCTCCTCGCGTTGCTAACGACATGAGCTTTGGATACGAGTTTGGATGAAAAGATACTCTGTTAAAACGGACTACCGGATGATAATTTTCATGCCTTTTCAGTTATGTTTATCACAGAAGTGGAGTTATCAACAAGATTTCAATCGGGAAGTCTAAATTTCATAGAATGACAAGTTAGCGCAAAACCCCGATAATGAAAAAGAGTGGAACGAAGAACACGACTGTTAAAAGAGAGATCGGCACCGTCAGTCATTTTGTACAGTCGCAAGCTTTGCGAAGAATATCCTAGGCATGCGCTATACAAAATGAGTGCTCGCGAACTTAACTTTCAATGTACGTTTTGGGATTATATAGTCTTCCTCATACTTTTGTGAATTTAAGAAATATACAAGGTTTAGGCAGTGGAGGATTAAAAATGGCGCCAAAATTAATTGTACAAAATATCAGTTTTAGAGAAAATATAGGCTTTTCAGTCCAAGACAATTACAACGAATGAACTTCATTAATTTTTGTGACTTCAGTAATGTATGTACATTCATTTGGATTCTGAGGCATTCGTATTTTAAGGAGTTTACAAGAAATAATCCAAATTCATCAATTAAGGGAGGTAAGAGGTGGGTAACTCTCAAAACAAAACATTTCGTCTGCTAAGGGTCACCAAGAAACATGCGCACATTTTAACGCCTGGCTGCATGTAGATAACTAAACCGAGTATCCATACACATGTTGTCATCAATCTTCACAGCTGTCTTACTCAGATTCTTTACATGTTTTCATGTGATTGTCTCTTTTAGAATTGCTGCGCAAAAAGGATTTTCCTTATGTCCAGTAATAGGTCAACTATCTACCAAACACAACGGTTTGTCAACTATTCATCTGTTTTCATGAGTCCTCATTTCCAAAGCAAGAACATATCTGTTTCATTCAAATGATTGTAATCACAAGAGTTGTTTGCCTTCCAGTCCGCATACTAAGAGTGGGTGGCATCTGATTTCTACATTTGTTCTGAATGTTATTGCAAACATTATAATGTAAATATGTCATTGAAAAGTTCATATCACCAGAATATCGTTTATAACTAGAATGTCATAATATGTTCTGCATAATGTAATTACTAGCTATTTATTTTTTTTATCTTTCCGTTTTTGTTAATGCATGGTTGTTTCCTTAACTAGTAGATGACCTGTTTTCCATCCAACTTGACAAGACAAGTTATTTTTAGAATTAGTTATATGTTATTTCCTATTGTTCTGGCTGAGCTTTCTTACTTGTTTTCTCCATTCATGAAAGTACATTTTCTGGTATAAACCTTATGAAGCTGCACTTTTATTTCCTACTTTAAATCAAGTTGCGTTGTACACTGTGATTGCTCTGAATAGTATATTACAGTGCCTGCTGCCGCTGCTACTACCGAGGGAACTGCCAGCAGTATTCAAATACTGCCTACTGATACTGACATCGGATATTTTTGAATGGTGGTGAACATTTCTTCTGCAGACAGTTCTGTCGCTTTCAATTGTGCAGTGAAATTTGAACCAGATCTTCGACTGAAAACAAAGTAAATTACAAAACATGACTGAAAATTCTAATGTAATGAACAAAAACCGAATTAAAGACAATTCCGGAAGGATGTCTGCTTTCTCCTTTGTCAAATTTTACTCCATGGAATCAGCCTGAAGACCCGGTCTCCTATGCGGCTCAACAACTGTTTGTAGAAATTGTTAACGTGTATATGTTTGGTTCCCTTGTTCATCACCTGTGTTCCCTTAAATTTGGTTAATATGATTGTCTTTTGGAAGCATGGCATTAAAGAAAGGATCAATTTGTGTTTGGTCTGCTTGTCAATATCAGATGCAATTGTCATAGCATTTCACTTCCATTTGCATCTGGACAGCATTTACGCATCAATCACGAACACTTCTTTCATTTTTCTTGTGACAAAGTATATTGTGAACAACATGGTTCATTCTTTGGCTGGCTTTGTTTATATTTCTGGTTTCATGTCCACTGTAATTGCGATCGAACGTTGTGTGTGTGTTGTCAGTCCATTCAAAGCTCAGAGAATGCTACGAACAAGAACCACTGCCATTATAATTGCAGCTGCTCATGTGGTCATCTTTGGCATACATTACCTGGTAGCAACCGGGTGGAAGATTGTGTGTATGTACAACCCTCAAACGGAGCGCTCAATCGACACAAAAACTATGCAAGTGAGTTTTATCTGAATAACAAAGATGTTGTTGGCGCATTCGACGGAATTCTTTTTGGAATTCTTCTTCCAGCAATTTTCGTGGTGGTGGTGTCTGTGTCCACTGTAATGACAGTGATGAAATTACATCAGATGAACAAATGGCGCCAGAAGTCGTCTTCAGCCAACGTTGACAGTGGGATTAAAGACGTGGCCTTGACACGTATGTTGATTGGAACCAACGTGCTCTTCTTGACCTGCACAGTCCCGACATTGGCCTATCGTTCATTAGTGCCGTTTATCCTGACCTTAGCTTCAGTGGAAAGTACCAGAATACTTATCATCTCCTAGTTAATGTTCAACAGCTCTGTGCGTATATAAACTCTTCCTTCAATTTCTTTATTTACTATTTCTTTGGGACGAAATTTCGTGTGAGCGTACAGGAGATGTTTCCGTGGTGTTTCAGATTTCCAGTCAAGAACAATAAAAGGTAACTAGGCGCCGGTGCATAACTTTATCAAGACATTAACTTACCTTCAAGGCACACAATTAACGGACGTGAATCTTAAAGATACTTTCAACGAACACCACCAATTATCAGAACTTTGGTAATGATATTAATGCATTTTATATCACCGTTTCATATTACGGATGTGATGTAATGAAAAACACTTGCTCACTTGAACACCAGCGTTTCTGCACAAACTGGCTGAACACGTTTATTACAATAACAAAGAAAAGCATCTATTCGACAACAAGCCATTTGTAACACAAAATTCCCCTCTCCCATCGTATTTCTGTCCACTCCACTTACACTTTACGTATTAGTTGATTGTGTTTATTTAATCATTTGGTATCTAGCAAGGATTCACCCAATAAGCAAATTTGATACAACGTCAACGGCAAAGTTTAACAGACAGAGCACATCTTCGACAAATCCAGTCTCCTGTAACGTCTCAAACCTTACCAAATAATATGAAATAAATGCATTCACATAAAGAAGTACACACAAAAAAATCTAAACAAATACAATAGTAAACAAGATCAACGCAGAACAATAATATAAAACTATATTTTGATACATGATCGTTTCCTTCAATGTGCACAAATACGCACTAACATGACGAAAAAGCAGATATTTAGTCTCTAGATACCAGTCAACAAGAAGATGGACACAGCAATACAATGTCAACGAATATTCAGAAAGTGGCGTTAAACAACTATATCCTCCTGTTTACAATAACAATACCAATTGTGATAATGATAAACCAAAAATTATATATAAAAACCACAATGAAGCAATCACCGTAATTATGTATCTACATTAAGAAACTATGCGAACGATGTCTTACGTTGACTTGATTTTTTTTTACATTTTCTAGCCGTGGTCAGTCACTGTACTGTTGATGATCACGATTGGCTACAGAATACAGTCTTTGTCATGCCTTTAAGCGTGTCTGCCATGCCATCCCTAACTGTAATTGTCACTGAAACTTTGTTCTCATCTGGACCCTAAACGTACACGTACTGTGACAAAGAGTAGGCCTCATTCTCACATTGAGGCTATTGGAATCTGTGTACACAACCTTTGTCCCGATAGGCTCTTCCCTTTTCTTTACGGCACAAAGAGTAGGCCTCATTGTCACATTGAGGCTAGTGGAATCTGTGTACACAACCTTTGTCCCGATAGGCTCGTCCCTTTTCTTTACGGCACAAAGAGTAGGCCTCATTCTCACATTGAGGCTAGTGGAATCTGTAAACACAACCTTTGCCCCGATAGGATCTTCCATTTTCTTTACTGCTCCCATATTCTCCATTTCATCATGCATTGTTTTATATGAAATGGTCCAATAGGTAAGGATATGAACATGAATAATTGTGGTGCAATTCAAGCTTGGCCAATCCCATTTCATTCTTGCTGTTTTTATTCTCACCTCAATGGGCATGGGTGTGAACTTGACTTTTGACATTTGACTTGTATGGATGTGACATTGACTTCTGACATTTGATTTGTTAATCGTGTTAGTTTTACAAAGTAAACCACTGAACAGATATTGTCAATATTTTCATTACTACCTTTGCCACATGAGGCAGAAAAGAAAACAATGTTGACATTAAATGTTACAACATGCATGTATTCATCATCAGCAGCAGCAGCAGCAGCAGCAGCAGCAGCAAAGAAGAAGAAGAAGAAAGAATATAGTAACAAGTTATATAATTATTCCCTCTGATACCAGAGGTGGGTATAATATCGGTTGCAAAATTTAGAACGCATTGAAACATTTATCATCGTAATTGTGCTTTCATTAACAACAACAAAAAAAAAACTCTGATCCTTGGTTGGAACAGTCAAACAGCTGCTTAGGGAGATTCTTCAAACAGAAATAGAATATGGCTAGAGGCATGCAATGAACAGATTTCCTGTACTCCAATATCTTTCCACCACCCTATCCCCACCAAAACCCTTCCTCACATCATTCTTGACTACCTTGACTACCCCCTCTACCTGATCGACCCCCCTCTCTCTCTCTCTCTCTCTCTCTCTCTCTCTCTCTCTCTCTCTCCATGGTCTAATGACCTGAGTATCGTCCAAAGTATATCTACTTGCAAGTATTGAAGGAGTGTTTGGTCGTTTTGTGATTATGATCATGCACTACAATAATACTGACGTTTGGACCAGTTGACCACTGTTCGTTCAACGTCCTCTCAGTCTTTTTACATTTAAATGATGTCTTGTGTTCTAGACTTTTTGGTTGTTAATTGCCAGTGCTTTCTTTTAACTTGATTTGTTGCTTCTGCTCTAGACACTTTCTTCATTTTGTTTATTGTCAGTGTATTTACTTTTACTTTATCTCTTGTCTTGTGTTCTATCGGTTGCTTTGTTTATTGTTTTCATTTTTTATCTTTTTTATTATTTTCTTTATCTTTTGTGTTCTACACCTGTGGGTCTTTTTTCTGTCATTGTTTGTTGTTTTTATGTGTTTTTTGCCATGAGATCATACATTGAATTACCGCTAGTGTCACCTCTGCAGCCAATCACATGTGATATGGAGATGGATGGATGTGATGCTGTGGTCGATTTTTATTCAGATATGTGTCGTTAACTTACGGATGTTAGGTTTTCATCTTTGATGGGCATTCAGATTACATAGCTGAATATAAGCAATTCCTAAAGTACTCATTGATCTGTATGGCATATCGTTATTGTTCGTTTGATCCGTATGTGTGATGGGTTGTTTACGAAATAGGTGTGCTTTGCGTGCGAGAGCTCCCCTCTGCACTGCCACAAAACATTTGTTTTACATTTTTTCGGAATTGGTCGCTCACTGACCAGTAGATGAAAAAATCTGCACTCCAGCTCAGCACATTTATGCATGAATATATAAAAGGAAGAAGACCCAAATCTTGATGTTCAGGTAATTCTTCTTTACCCCAGCTTTCAATCTCATTGAAAACATCTCGACTCATATAAATTTCCAAAGGCAGATTCAGTGCAAGAGTGACAGTCGAATAGGCAAATACAATACCCACTGAACGTATAGGGCGATCCCGAGTTTGACTGGCGGCAGTACTTCTCATGTTGTTTTCACGCATAATCATTTTGTGATGAACAAGAAACACAAGAAGGCCCAGATTGGTAACAATCAAAACGAGTGTCGGTATGTATTGACAAAAGGATGTTTGTTGTGATAAAGAAAATCAGAACGCCCAGTTCTTTGCGGAACTCTTGTGATGGAACAATCAAACCAACAGTCGAGTTCTGTCCGGGATCAGTCAACTCAACGACATCCCAACGAAATATGGTTTCTATAACACTGTATGCCATCGTTACAAAGAGGATCATGAAAATGGTCAGTTTGGCTTCCTGGTGAGCTTTTTCTCTCGGACTACCAGCGGAAAGGCGCTGACCAGGAATCGGTCCAGGCTCATCACAGCCGTGAGAAAAATGATAGCGCGTCGCATTCCAACCAGGAAGCTCAATTCAGAGCTGAGCCTAAAGTAGGCTAAGGGCACAGGAAAAAACTGTCCTCAATGTAAACGATGTCTGCCACACAAACAGGTAAATTCACCACTAGACTTGTTGTTTCCAGTGCGAGCAGACTTATCATGACTTTGTTGGTGGTGGAACCTGAGGATCGGAGAAACACCAGCAAGGATGGAATATTGAAGGTCACACCTGTCACTGTCAGCATGATTGATGTTATTGATAGGGACAACCTGACCTGTTGAAGTGTTTCCTGTGACAAAGTGCTGTTTGGTCTGATCAGCAGTGGAGGTTTGTCACACCACCCATGAAGTCTGCAGGTGGCAGAAGTGGAAGCTCAACGTTAGCCTTCTTATTTGGGTGTGAATCACCCTGAGCGGGATCAAGCGGAAATTCTAAGTCTTGAAAACCTGGCGGAGTTGCCATGACCGAATCGTTCTCCGGATAATGGTGGCTTTCTGGCGACTGTCCTAGGTGTTCGTTTACAGTTTCATTGTTGAGAGTCACGAGAGCATGGTCATTTGTCACGTCCTCAAAATTCTTTTCATTACTTAAATTGTGCTGGGACTGGTGTGTGATGTGAATCTGATCGACGACCTTAGCTGGGATAAGTTCGTTTTTAGAAACATCATTTTAAGTCCGCTTTCCATTTGAAACTTTTTGTCCACTTTCTTGCCTTCATGTCTGTGTTGTGGATGGTGATGCACCTCCTGGTCAGTGTGGCGGGGGTCATTCATTCTGTGTTGTGGATGTGATGCACTCCCTGGTCAGTGTGGCGGGGGGGTCATGCATTCTGTGTTGTGGATGGTGATGCACTCCCTGGTCAGTGTGGCCGGGGTCATGCATTCTGTGTTGTGGATAGTGATGCACTCCCTGGTCAGTGTGGCCAGGGTCATGCATTCTGTGTTGTGGATGGTGATGCACCTCCTGGTCAGTATGGCGGGGGTCATTCATTCTGTGTTGTGGATGGTGATGCACCTCCTGGTCAGTATGGCGGGGGTCATTCATTCCAGCTCTATTAGCTAGAAGCCACGTGTTTGTAGAAAAGCCTATTGTCGTTCGGTTTGAAATCAGATCAGTTTGCATATGATCTCTCGGTTTTACGTGTGTGACTGCATTGAGTATGACAGGTGTTTTAGGAACGTATTCTCTGGTAACAACTAGTAATCCTGTGCTTGTAATTTTGTGCTCTGCGATATCAATTAGTTTATTCTTCAGGTCTGGATCAGTGAAATGGTCAAACGTGTGTTGTTTTGTGCTTGTTTGGTCGGTGGCATCGTTGACCAAACCAAAGCTGAGCATGGAAATATTCTTATGTCCATGTGTGTCGGCTGTAGTTCTCCTTATATGCGTTATCTTAAGTGATCCCGGTGTTGTGCTATAAGCAGCGCGGTACATGTTGGAAACGGTTGAGATCACCGAATTTTGCATTTTAGCAGCATCTACTGATCCTTTCTGGGAATGGCCTGCATGTGTAAATCCATTTCTGAGAGAGTTCATATGTTGCGTTGACATATCCTTTTTAGGGTCAGGCACATTTTTCAGGCTAACAAGCGTAGAAGCAGAATTTGCAATCCGACTGTTATCTAATTTATTTAGTGTTACGCCAACACTCAACATCACCTCCTGTTTTTGAGGAAATTTCATCAGTTCTCTTATGTTTGATTGAATTTTACGTGACTTCATTCCTGCAGTACTGGTACAGGTCTGTTAGCACTTCCGTGTTTTTCTAGTATCACGGTCTGATTTTCTGTGAAAACGTCAGTAAAGTGACATTTTGACATGGGGTTTTCATTTCGCCGTCCATGGGCTAGGATGCCTTTGAATATGGGTGAGATTTCATTTTGATCGAGGACCCTTTCGGGGGTAACCTTTCTGGTGTTTCCTCTTTCGTCTGGTAACTGGTGTCTTTTTTCCTGCAAGGCATTGAACAGTTTCCTTCGCCCTTTGCCAAAGTCTTGGAGCGTTGTGACACTTCTGTCAAAATCAGATGATGGTTCCTCCGTCTGGGCACTGGAAGATGCATGGCCATCCTGTAGACTTGTAGTGGGTGGACCGACTGTAGAGGACAGCATGTCGTCTATTGTGCTGAATCTGGAACAAAACATTTACCAGTAACAGATTATGATTGTTGATGGTTTGCACTGGTCAATGACAGGATAACTTTAATGTATGTTTTCAACAATAACAACAACTCTTTTGATGTCGATGGTTTTAATTGTGTTGAGAATCAAAAACGCAAACAGTAGTTTCTTATCACGATGGTATTCACGCTTCGTTCGTGCATTTTTCTCAGTTTTGCTGGCATTTCAAGCATTATTATCTGCAATATTTGAATTTCAGTAACAGCGTACTTATCTAACTATGTCACCGCCATGTCATAATTTTTCACTTGTTTCATAATTATAACCTTGAGTATTCCTTTTAAATCCGTCTGTTCATTTATACAAACCTGTTTGTTTTCACAGTTCCTGCCCTCACTTGCAACATTCACAGGCGTACACCTCTCTCACGTATCTCGTGTCGACGTCCATGATATTGACACATTTATTAGCATCCTCTATTAATGGACGTAGTGACGAGCGCAACTGGTAAAGGCTGAATCCATACCTAATTCCATGAAGAAGCAGCTGTAGTAAGGAGACGGCTCAATGGATCGTTTCTAAGTAAAATGCAGCTGTAAATGCGTTTGGCTTAGAACTGATTCTGTTGTCATGATGCTAAAGACGCCCAGAAACGCTCTCTGTCTCTCTGTCTCTCTGTCTCTGTCTCTCTCTCTCTCTCTCTCTCTCTCTCTCTCTCTCTCTCTCTCTCTCTCTCTCTCTCTCTCTCTGTATATATATATCTCTGGAAACAGATCTGTTGGTTTTTAAAACTTCCTTTTATCACCCTATTTTTTAACAGATGTTGCTCCCCAGGGGTTGAGCACTTTAAGATTTTATTAGGGGTTTTTTATTAGGCGTTTTAGCAGTATTTTTGGTTTTTTATATATATATATATATATATATATATATATATATATATATATATATATATCACCCAATGTGTGTGTATGTATGTAGTATGTTTGCATGTATGTATGTGTGAGTATGTGTGAATATGTATGTGTTTGCATGCGCATATATATATATATATATATATATATATATACATATATATAATTATACACACACACACACACACACACACACACACACACACACACACACATATATATATATATATATATATATATATATATATATATATATATATATATATATATATATATATATATATATATATATATAATGGTGTTACTAACCAACAATAATTTTTTTTAAGTGCTCAACCGAGTTGGGAACGGCATCTGTTAAAACTTACATTTTAATCAGAGTTTTAATATATATATATATATATATATATATATATATATATATATATATATATATATATATATATATATATATTCAGTCCAAATAAATTGCTGGACACCACTCCTCCCAAATATATACTTCTGGGGTAAAAAACTTGGAGTAAAATAAAAAACACAGATGTAGACAGTTTCATTTTAAATTGTATATTCTCCAATAAAATTTTCGCTTAAAAAGCTTCTTCAGCCATTACTGAAGAAGCTTTTTAAGCGAAAATTTTGTTGGAGAATATACAATTTAAAATGAAACTGTCTACTTCTGTGTTTTTTATTTTACTCCAAGTATAATATATTTCATATATATATATCATACATAGTATCAAAATGCCCTTCAAGATTTTAAAAAAGCTCAACCACCTGGGGAGAAACATCTGTTGAAATGTGGTATTACTTCTCCATCTTAATACCTCATTTTAATATATATATATATATATATATATGTGTGTGTGTGTGTGTGTGTGTGTGTGTGTGTGTGTGTGTGTGTGTGTGTGTGTGTGTATGTGTGTGTGTGTGTGTGTGTGTGTGTGTGTGTGTGTGTGTGTGTGTGTAGAGAGAGAGAGAGAGAGAGAGAGAGGGTGGGGGTAAAAAACTCACCTCAACGTGTTAACTACACCGGTGTAGAAGCATTGCCAAAACAATGTACAGCAAATACGAATGGCATGCACATGAAGTGGAACATCTTCACCTTTGGACTGGTTCCAGCGTCCATGGCGCGTGTCCTGTCAAAATCAGCCTGAACGGCAGTGGGTGACTGCCATGGGACTCATTGAACATTCAGCCAAGTAGAACGGGGGAGGTAATGTTTTTACAACAGATTATTCTGCGATTCATGTCTCAACAGCTGAGAAATTAAAATGCATTGGTTTGGTTTCATTTTTATATCTTTAACATTTATTTTTCCAAAGGTCACCGGTGTTCCTACAATGTCAAACGACGATGAAGACAAAGGACCAAGTTTGAAGACCATTGTTTTCTCTGAAATACAATGATTGCGTTGGAAAAAGTCATTGATATTCCTACGATATCAAACTACGTTGAAGAGGAAGAACCAAGTTTGAATATATTATTCTTCTCTCTTAAAGACAATTATTGCGTTAAGATACGGTACCCTGTTTGATTTCAGTGTGATCATTCAGAATTGACTTCCTTATGCCATTTTTTGACAGGCTTGAAGCGAGTTTATGGATCGTGATAATCCTCAGACTCTATGCTGTGAAACTGGTGATGATTCAGTGTATCATTGACAGCGACATCTGAAAAGCAGCTCGGTTTGTTTTTGTTTCAAGTTAGAGCAGCTTCTATATTTTCCCACTTTTAGTAGAAATTTTGTCCTGCAGATTCTCACATAGATATTGTTATGACGCGCGATTGATGCAAGCCATGTTTCCTCTGGTCATTTGTGCGGTGTGGTCGTGCTGGCTCCTTCTTATTATAAGGATGGGAAGAAAGAGAAGAGAAAGAGAATTAGACAGTAGTGCCGAATTAACGTGTTTCCGTCGTTACGGGTATGTATTTACATTAAGCAACTGCCGCCATGCTTTGTATACGTTCATTTTATCAGAGACTGTGCGTTAGTCTCTTCCATTAGTCATTTGAAAGGGTATTCACTGATTTCCATGCTGGCACATTCAGCCACCCTACATCCCCCCCCCCCCCCCCCCCCCCCCCCCCCCACCCCTGTCCGTTTCACTACAGTACTTCTCTGCATTTCTCTTTTATGTCAGTCTTCTTTAGGTTGCATTTGTAAGAGGCATTATGTATTTCATTGTTGTCGCTTTTTTTATTATATTTCTTTTCTTCTTTTTTGTTTTGTTGATGTTTCACCATTTTTGTCTAGAAGTATCTGTGCGTTTTCTTTTCCAATTTCACACCAAATGTCAGCAATATCATTTTGATATGAAGGCTAGGTAGTAAGATGGTCAACATTGTCATGAGTGGTGCACTAGCTGTCTTTCTGCAATGGATGGTTGTCAGTGGGGTCTTTTCAGGATATGTGTGTGCTTTACAGTCACTGTCATGGTTTCTCCATTAATGTCATGTCATCCCTCTTCATGGAAGAAGGGGGGGGGGGGGGGGGGATCTGAGGGGACAGAGTGGAGGGAACTATACCTCATGCCTGCACTACAGGTTGACGCTCTCAGTGCAGTTCAGGTTTATCTGCATGGTGACTGTCAATACTCCAGCCATTCAGTCATGGACTGGGGGAGAATCACATGTTGCTGTTTGTTGGCTTTATCATTATGATTCATTATTCTTCTTATTATACTTATTACATCATCATTCTTATCATTATTATTACTGTTGTTATTGTCATAACTATATTATTGTTCTTATTGTTGTTGTTTTGTTCTCGTTATCATTGTCATTGTTGTTAGTGTTATTGTTATTATTATCATTATTATTATTATTGCTATCATTATTATCATTCTTATTGTTATTTTTTCCGTCACATGACTTCTTTCTCTAGGTGGCGTCACGCCTTAAGGGACTTAGTGTGGTACGTTGTGCTATGATTCAATCTAAGTTGAATCTCTCTCTCTCTCTCTCTCTCTCTCTCTCTCTCTCTCTCTCTCTCTCTCTCTCTCTCTCTCTCTCTCTCTCGCTCTCTCTCTCTCTCTGAGCGCTCGCGGTCGTGTGTGTGTGTGTGTGCGTGTGTGTGTGTGTGTGTGTGTGTGTGTGTGTGTGTGTGTGTGTGTGTGTGTGTGTGAGAGCGCGCGGGCGCGCGCCCGTGTTTGTGGGAGTATGTGTATGTACGTGTGTGTGCCTGCGTGCCTTAGCATGCGCACATGTACAAGCGTTTGCATTTTCACACTCGCGCACGCGTGTGTGCCTCTGTGTGTGTGTGTGTGTGTGTGTGTGTGTGTGTGTGTGTGTGGTGTGTGTGTGTGTGTGTGTGTGTTTGAGAGAGAGAGAGGGGAGGAGAGAGAAAGAGAGAGAGAGGAGAGAGAGAGAGAGAGAGTGTGTGTGTGTGTGTGTGTGTGTGTGTGTGTGTGTGTGTGTGTGTGTGTGTGTGTGTTTGAGAGAGAGAGAGAGAGAGGAGGAGAGAGAGAGAGAGAGAGAGAGAGAGTGTGTGTGTGTGTGTGTGTGTGTGTGTGTGTGTGTGTGTGTGTGTGTGTGTGTGTGTGTGTGGTGTGTGTGTGTGTGTGTGTGTGTGGGTGGTGGGGGTGTGGTCTATACGCATAACTTTGGAATGAATTGATAACAAGTAGAATCCATGTATACGTCCGGCCACAACACACAAGGCGACCCTTCCAAACAATGTACACCTAAGGCCCTACCTTCTTCCATAGACATTCATTGAATGGAAGCTGAGGGCCACCCATGCATGTTACTTACATTGAATGGAAGCTGAGGGCCACCCGTGCATGTTACTTACATTGAATGGAAGCTGAGGGCCACCCCATGCATGTTACTTACATTGAATGGAAGCTGAGGGTCACCCATGCATGTTACTTACATTGAATGGAAGCTGAGGGCCACCCATGCATGTTACTTACATTGAATGGAAGCTGAGGGGTCACCCATGCATGTTACTTACATTGAATGGAAGCTGAGGGCCACCCATGCATGTTACTTACATTGAATGGAAGCTGAGGGTCACCCATGCATGTTACTTACATTGAATGGAAGCTGGGCCACCCATGCATGTTACTTACATTGAATGGAAGCTGAGGGTCACCCATGCATGTTACTTACATTGAAGATGGAAGCTGAGGGTCACCCATGCATGTTACTTACATTGAATGGAAGCTGAGGGTCACCCATGCATGTTACTTACTTTGGAAATGGTCACCTAACGCGAGCACGACTTGATGGTTTGTGTCTTTGCTTTAGCAGACTGAAGATGTGAAATCTGAATAAAACCTGATTACTGTCTGTGGTGAAAGAGAATGTCCTGAGTATGACCCGGAGATGGCTTTGTGGCAGAAAAAAAAAAAAAACGCCCGCCACATCCGAGCTATTGTACGGTTAGAATGATGGCACGGAGAGAGAGAGAGAGAGAGAGAGAGAGAGAGAGAGAGAGAGAGAGTCCCTGCCACGTTCACATCTTTGTAATCAATACCCCCCCATTGTTTCGATCAGTTCCATTAGGTTTGTACAAATGACAATTAATTATAAGATGGTGGGGGAATCCGTACACGTTATGGATGTGAGCGCAGGTCGCAAATACCAATTAGCGGAGCGCATACAGACACTACGCACACGATCCACTAAGGCTTTCTGACGTAAATAAAAACAGACAGCCATAGATATACAGAGACAGAGAGAAAGTGTGTGTGTGTGTGTGTGTGTATGTGTGTGTGTGTGTGTGTGTGTGTGTGTGTGTGTGTGTGTGTGTGTGAGAGAGAGAGAGAGAGAGAGAGAGAGAGAGAGAGAGAGAGAGAGAGAGAGAGAGAGAGAGACAGACAGACAGACAGACAGACAGAGACAGAGACAGACTGACAGACAGACAGATAGAAAGAGAGGGGGGGTGGAGAGAAAACAGAGAGAAAGAAAGAGAGAGAGAGATCCAGACAGAGAGACAGATAAAGATGCAATGACATAGAATAGGGAGCTTTAATGTAGAGTTTAAACAGCCCATGCTTTAAAACCATTGTCTCATCATGCATGATAAGTAAATGGTCTGTTGGACAACAGCTGACACAGCTTTGCCTAGTTGTCAACCATCATTAGTCTGTTTCGAGGCAAAGTGACTGTGGACACGTAATAGTCTGGTTTGTAGGAATGATAACATCATTAGTCTGGTTTGCAGCGTAAAAAGCATGTGTAGCAGCCATATATTTTACGGTCTGGCGAAACTTTGTACCAAACAAATAATAAACAAAGAAATTGAAAGACGAGTTGATGAAAGCACACAGTTGTTGCACCGTCATGAAAAAATAGTAGGTGTTGTAGTATTTCCCGCTAAAACTCAGTTCTGGAACGAAGGGCAACACAGCATGAAAAACGAGAGGTGGAGTGGTGCACACCACAAAGAGAATGTTAGTTCCGATCAACATCCGGGTCAAGGTGACATCTTTGACGGCACCTCCGGAGGAAGTGTTCTCTTTGAAGAAGCTTTTTGGCGCCATTCTTTCATCTGACGTAATTTGACAGTGGTGATAACCGTAGAGGCTGACACCCCCACCACGAAAAGCCCAGGCAGGAGAATTCCAAACAGAATTCCTTCCAACGCGTCGACAAGGTGTTTGTTGCCCAGATAAAACTGACTGGAGTAATAAGCGTCCACGGAGTGTCCAGTTGAAGGGTCATACATACACACGACTTCCCACCTGGTGGCTATTAAATAATGTCCTGCGAAGATGACAACATGACCAGCTGCAATTATGACACCTGTGGTTTTCGTCCGAAGCATACTGTGAGCTTTCAGTGGGCTGACGATACACAGGCACCTTTCCAAAGCTATCAAGGTAGACACGAACCCGGAGACATAAACAAAGCAAGCCAGTGAGTGAACCATGCTGTTGACACTGTACTTGGTCAGAACCATTTTATATAGTGTGCCCGTGATCGTTGCGTAAAGTCTGTCCAGCTTCAATTCGAAGTGAACTGCTATGACGATAATGTCTGCCAGAGACAAGAAGAAAAGACACAAGTTGATTCTTTCTCTGATTCCATGCTTCCAGAAGACAATCATGTTGATCGTGTTTAAAGGAACCGAGAGGAAGAATAAAGGAGTCAATATGTACACGTCGACGATTTCTTTGAATGTCTGTTGAGCACCGTACGACACTAAGTCTTCTGGGTGATCCCATGGTGCCAAGCTTGACAGTGGAAAAGCCAGACAGCCGTCTGGAACCTGTGTCAGTTCCGTGACATTCAATGTGCCAGTGTCATGTGACGTCGTATTGTTGTTCATGGCCTTGAAGCCCGCCTTTTTGGATTAATGAGGATACAGATTCAAAACAGTTTATTCATTTTTTGTACATACGATCATTAAATCACACACACACACACACACACACACACACACACACACACACACACACACACACACACACACACACACTGAGCACAAACGCATGCGCGCACTCAGCTCAACATTCACGCCGTGCACACGCAGTCTCTCCAAACAACCAGAAGGCGCACTACAATAAATCTTCTTCTCCCCCCCCCCTCTCCGGGGAATAATTTACTAAATGATAATCAACTTTTCCAGCATATACAACAGGTTTGTTTCCCAAGAATTATCTTCTGTTCCTCCTCTCCAGTGGAGGTACAAACATTCCACAGATCCACTAGCTGGGACCAAATTTCATCTCATTATACATAGTAATTCACAAGACCTTCTTTTACAGGTTTCTCCTCCTCATTGGAGAAACAGTTTATACACTTTCCAAAGAAGAATCAAGATGGCTTAAAATACAGGAACAATATCTGAGTTCCGACCGAGGGGGACAATCAAAAATCATGGTGGGTCAACATGACAAACGCTTTCAAAGTTCTCTCACGACTGCCGCAGTCGTTATCCTCTTCTACTAGATTCTCCAACTCAGGAGACAGTTAGGTGCTGCCACAGCACTGGAGCCCAATTACGTGGGTTGTGTTAATGATGAGAGTCCTGTTGCGAAGTAATCTCTCTTTGTCAAATTGCAGCGAGATCATTGTCATTAATGACTGAGGCTTGCATTAAGATGTGATGTCTTTTTGTCAATGGCTGATGGTCATTTTGAGATGTAATTGTTTTTGTTATTGACTGAAGATCATTATTGGGATGTGCTTTCTTTTAGTTATTGTTTGAGTCATGATGCCATGTTATGCCTTTTTGTTGATGTCCGAGGCTCCTGTTGCGATAGCTTTGTGTTAATGATTAAGAGTACAGTCATGATGTAATAACTTTTCGTGAAGGTGCAGCGTAATGATTTCCGCTATTGACTGAAGGATCATGTTGCTGTGTGATATCATTCTGTTACTTAAGGATCATGTTGTTGTGTAATATCATTCTGTTACTGAAGGATCATGTTGCTGTGTGATATCATTCTGTTACTGAAGGATCATGTTGCTGTGTGATATCATTCTGTTACTGAAGGATCACGTTGCTGTGTGATATCATTCTGTTACTGAAAGATCATGTTGCTGTGTGATATCATTCTGTTACTGAAGGATCACGTTGCCGTGTGATATCATTCTGTTACTGAAGGATCCCGTTGCTGAGTGATATCATTCTGTTACTGAAGGAAAGGTCATGTTGCTGTGTGATATCATTCTGTTACTGAAGGAAAGGTCATGTTGCTGTGTGATATCATTCTGTTACTGAAAGATCATGTTGCTGTGTGATGTCATTCTGTTACTGAAGGATCATGTTGCTGTGTGATATCATTCTGTTACTGAAGGAAAGGTCATGTTGCTGTGTGATATCATTCTGTTACTGAAGGATCATGTTGCTGTGTGATGTCATTCTGTTACTGAAGGGTCATGTTGCTGTGTGATAGCATTCTGTTACTGAAGGAAAGGTCATGCTGCTGTGTGATATCATTCTGTTACTGAAGGAAAGGTCATGCTGCTGTGTGATATCATTGTGTTACTGAAGGAAAATGTCATGTTGCTGTGTGATATCATTGTGTTACTGAAGGGTCATGTTGCTGTGTGATATCATTCTGTTACTGAAGGATCATGTTGCTGTGTGATATCATTGTGTTACTGAAGGAAAGGTCATGTTGCTGTGTGATATCACTCTGTTACTGATGGGTCATGTTGCTGTGTGACATCATTCTGTTACTGAAGGGTCATGCTGCTGTGTGATATCATTGTATTACTGAGGGAAAGGTCATGTTGCTGTGTGATATCATTGTGTTACTGAAGGATCATGTTGCTGTGTGATATCATTGTGTTACTGAAGGGTCATGCTGCTGTGTGATATCATTGTGTTACTGAAGGAAAGGTCATGTTGCTGTGTGATATCATTGTGTTACTGAAGGGTCATGTTGCTGTGTGATATCATTGTGCTACTGAAGGATCATGTTGCTGTGTGATATCATTGTGTTACTGAAGGAAATGTCATGTTCTGTGTGATATCATTCTGTTACTGAAGGATCATGTTGCTGTGTGATATCATTCTGTTACTGAAGGATCATGCTGCTGTGTGATATCATTCTGTTACTGAAGGAAAGGTCATGTTGCTGTGTGATATCATTGTGTTACTGAAGGAAAGGTCATGTTGCTGTGTGATATCATTGTGTTACTGAAGGAAATGTCATGTTGCTGTGTGATATCATTCTGTTACTGAAGGATCATGTTGCTGCTGTGTGATATCATTCTATTACTGAAGGGTCATGCTGCTGTGTGATGATAGCATTCTGTTACTGAAGGAAAGGTCATGCTGCTGTGTGTGATATCATTCTGTTACTGAAGGAAAGGTCATGCTGCTGTGTGTGATATCATTCTTTTACTGAAGGAAAGGTCATGTTGCTGTGTGACTTCTGGACGTAAATGATTGGAAAGTCGTGCTGCATCCTGACCACTGGTAAACTTGATGCATCCTCATGACGTGGACAGCTGGGGTGTCGTGACCAATCAGTCGGTAGCTCCAACCAAAGCACAGAGTGGCGTGTGCATACTGAGACGGCAGGGGGGAAAGATAAAAAAAAAAAACTTCATGTAAGAAGAGAGCCTGGAAGACAGGAAAGAAACGAACGCATGACACAAGACTCTGTTTATTCCACTGCCAAGCCATCAGGCAGAACCTGTCTGATATTGAAAGACATGTCTGTTTCAAGGAGACTATCATGAAGACCTAGTCAAACACTAATGCAATGAATTAGCTCAGTTAGAGTCTACAGAACCATGAGACCATTTGGAAGAAAGTTAAAGGAATTAAGTTCAAAACAAGACAGTTAAGGAAGGTGTGACAATCTTAGCCTCATTACGAGAACTCTGCACGATACTTACTGGCAGTATGAGAAGAGCTGTACAGTTTACGATGCCATCACTATGTACCTCGCGTAATACACCAATGTATGGAAACAGTCATCAAGAGTTGATTTCTCCAACGGAAGAGAGATATAGTGTAACAGAATGAAATTGTTTTCCTGTAATTTTGGATGTACATCCTGGTCAAATGGAGGTAGTCAATGAAGAGCCACGGATTAAATTTGCTGCTCTCTTGAGCGTTTGCCTGTTCTGTAGGCTTCAGAGTTCCCGACAAGTTTAGCCAGGGAGTGCTCAGTGTCTCGCCAGTAGGCAAGAAGAGGTTCAGAGTGAGTTGCCAGGGCTGGAGAGACACTGCGTATGCCCAGGCAGGTTACACATGGATATCTTCAGTATTCCTCTGTCTGTCATCTTTTTGGTCAAATCTACCTCGAGAAATTTCACGTTTATCGAAAGGAATGAAGTTTTTTCACTTAAGATTCACCCCCACCCTACCATTCTTCTCCCGTACCTCAGCGGCTGCCTACTCACATCTGGTGCAAAACGGTTTCACAGTGCTGCATGATGTATGGACAGGCAGCCGACAGGGTAGGACGGTGCTCATGTCGTCGTCACTGGGTCAAAGGACACCAGAGAAAGGGACACCATCCGTGTGGTTCGTCGCGCAGTAGCAGGCCCTTTCCAGCAGTCTCCGGGCTGGTGGTCTGAATGTGTGAGCACCTTCTCCTTCTACAGACTGACAGAAAGGACACTCAAAACAGTCAGTCATCAGGCAGAAGCTCTTTGCAATTTGGAACTCGCACCTGTTCACTCTGTGCATTTGCAATTTGGAACTCGCACCTGTTCACTCTGTGCATCCCAGTTCGGTCTCAAGACATAATCAAAGCATACCGTGAAGTGGCCTTCACTCGCCTTGTTGCTGAAATTGATTCGATGCCAATAATCTTCCTTAGCCATCGTTTCTATTTTTCAGTCTCGTACCTAGGAATTCACAACGTAATGAATTGCTGACCAAACAGACTACTCTGTGAAACCTAGCTTCACAGAACTGGTTTGGATTTATGTTGACAGACAAACAAATACAAAAGACTTGTGAAACTTGCGCGTAGTGTGTAGCTAATGAATACAGAGGACATTACAGAGCTTCCAAAACAGAGAGACCGACAGACAGAGAGTCAAAGAGGGACACAGAGACAGACACAGACAAACAGACAAACAGAGAAACATAAAGAGACAGAGAGAGACTTTGATATTGTACCGTAATCGACCGCTAAACAGCTCTTGTGGCTATGAGAACACAAGATCAACATTCATTTGACCTCTGCTATAAACGCTTCAAAGACGCATACAGACAACAAGCATAGGCAAACACAAAAGCGAACAAATTCATGTCACAATCATTCCTGTTATTCCACCGAAAAATCAACGGTCCTGTACGGAAACAAACTACCCCGCTGGGTCTGATTGAGTTATTATGTACTAGCCATGTGTCCATAACATGACTACAAGAGTCCAACAACTACTGTGTCAGTACTAGGCCAGCCATTAGAAACAGACTGACAAACACACAGACAGACAGAGAGAGAAACAGAAGAAGAGACAGACAGACAGACAGTGACAGAAGGAAGCAAAATGATCTATATAGAGACAGAGAGAGATATACAGAGACAAAGAGATACACACACACATATACATACGCATGCGAGAGAGACAGACAGACAGACAGACAGATAGACAGACAGACAGACACGCAGAGACATATAGACAGATAGATACAAAGAGTCAGAGAGAGACGGAGACGAACGGACAGGTAGACTGACAGATAGACAGAGATCAGATACGATGAGGTTGAAAGTGGGCGGAGATTTTGAATATGACCAAAACGAGGGCATTATCACAATTCTGAGAAGTCCGTTGATACCAAATATTGTAAAGTCTAACAGTATAATATGAAGTTTGGCTGTACGTCGGAAGCTCTGGTGTGAACAATTCTGGAAGCAAGGCGCTTTAAAAAAAAAAAAAAACAAACAAAAAACAGCAAAAAAAAACAGTCTAGAACAGCCACAATCTGGAGTTTTCGAAGTGGTATATGCCCGAACTAAACATGCAACATAGATAAATATGGCAAATTACTTATATGTCCAAACTAATACATTTTGTCATGGCAGAAACGTCAGTTCCTAAACATACACGTTTTGACTTCAAAATAGCGCTCTATAATACAGGTTCTGGCAGATAGCGTCGGTAAACATGCACGACACTTTAACAGAGCACTCTACCATTTGGTCACGTATGGCACAGTGCCTACACACCGTCCGTGAGCACGTTCTACACTGCATGATACTGCCAGTGTCACGTACACGTTTTGACTTTCAAACAGCGTCCTATGTCACGTTCTACACTGCAGATACATACCGTCAGTGTCACGTATGGCACTGCAGACACCGTCCGTGTCATGTATGGCACTGCACACACCGTCCGTGTCACGTTCTACACTGCAGATACTGCCAGTGTCACGTATGGCACTGCAAACAGCGTCCATGTCACGTTCTACACTGCAGATACCGTCAGTGTCACATATGGCACTGCAGACACCGTCCATGTCACGTATCACGTTACCGTCTGCACTGCAGATACCGTCAGTGTCAGTCAGTTCACGTTCTACACTGCAGATACCATCAGTGTCAGGTTCTACACAGTAGACACCGTCAGTGTCAGGTTCTACACTGCAGATACCGTCAGTGTCACGTTCTGCAGATACTGCAGATACCCGTCAGTGTCACGTTCTACACTGCAGATGCCGTCAGTGTCACGTTCTACACTGCAGATACCGTCAGTATCACGTTCTACACTGCAGATGCCGTCATTCAGTCACGTTCTACACTGCAGATACCATTAGTATCACGTCAGTGTCACGTGCGGCACTGCAGACAGCGCCAGTGTCACGTATGGAACTGTAGCGAGTTTTGCAGATAAAAAGAAAAATGACAAATTTACGCCACTCAAACGAAAAGATCAAACACTGGCTTGTACAAGCTGTTAGAGTGTCTGATGGTGAAAGGGGGCATTGCCAGTTATTTAAGCATACAGATTAGGACGGGCATAACGTTCGATGACGTTACAGTTGTACTATTCTGGTGATGTTCGGGGGCATATGCACAGACACGCATGCACGAGCACGCGCTAACACGCACACGCGCGCGCACACACACACACACACACACACACACACACACACACACACACACACACACACACACACACACACACACACACACACACACACGCACGCACGCACGCACGCATACACGCACGCGCTGGGCGACTGGTGAAAGTGGAACTTTGCAAAACACCAGCACCACTTGTGACTAGAACGCAACTCTCGTTAAAATTTGAACTGTAGTATAAAAATCATCATTCATTTTCCATTGGCACAATCATTCATTGATATATTGTTGTTATTTACTATCTCAAAATTGTTTGCACTAGCTTACAAATAAGTTCTGTTGATACGTGAAAGGTTCTAATGTTAAAATACGGTTCCTTTAAGGTATTTCAGTGAAACTGTCGATCAATTATAACCTCCCTTGACCAATTAGCACAAAAGCTTGCAGAAGAAAAACTACAATGTATTGGCCTTACAATCCTAAACACGCATAGAAACAAATTACCTAAACTAAACTGCTGGCTATTATTTCCCCCCAATTGTTCAACAGGGGAACACAGATGAAAAAATCAACGTAGCCATTTACATTAAGGAAGGAGACAACTATACCCCGTGCGCAAGTCCCGTTCCACCAGACACACCCGATTCCTATTCGTGCGCAGTCAGGGTTCAGGTAAAGACTAACATCGTATTAACTGTCGTGTCAGTCTATCTACCACGGGGTCCTAACGAGTTTAATTCTGAATGGTTACGATCATTACATACAAGACCAGATAAAAACAATAGATATCTTATAGCTGGAGATTTTAATGCTCATTCCCCGTTTTGGGAAAAGAATTGTCAGTCGATTACTAGTAACCGTTTTTATAGAAAATCTAGTCGACTCGTCCTTACATCTTTTGAATGACGGGAAAGTAACACGAAGTCCTGACAACCCGAAGCACAAGCCAAGTGCAATAGAACTAACTTAGTATGTCCAGATCTAGCGCCACTTTGTGATTGGCAAACCCTTGATGACACACTCAATAGTGATCATATTGCTATCATACTACCTTTGAAACTTCAAGGCCTGAACCAACAGATTTAACAATGGAAAAAGTCCCCAAATATAATTATAAATTAGCTAACTGGGGTACATTCACAGAGTTACTAAAAACATTCTACGTCGACACAAAAGAACTTGATACTCAATCTGTTGATGACCTATACGATCAGTTTCAGAATGCTATTTTATCTGCTGCTGCGAATCAATCAATACCTATGATAAAACCTGTCAAATCAAGTTCAAAAAAAAAACCGCGCAGGTAATGCCTGGTGGAATGAGGCATGTGAAAAGGGGAAAGAGGAGAAAAACATCAAACTGAGAGAAAATTTACGAAGCAAAGGAGAAGAGCGCGCTAAAAAGCTTCTTGAGAAAAAAAAGAGCAAAAAAATCATTTTAATCACATCACAGCACAAGCAAAACAGCAATATTGGTCTAACTTTTGTAAGAATGAAATATCAAATCATAAAGATGTCCAAAAAGTGTGGGAAAAGTTAAGAACAATGAATGAAAGATGGAGTAAACTTGCCAAAATGTCCTGTCAAGCTCCCAAACTCTGATTTCCCTTCTAATCTAGAAAAGGCCGAAGCTTTTGTTGACATATTCGCCAAAAATGGCAGCAAAGATAGTTTATCAACAGAAAAGAGACTGCACAGAGAGCAAGAAGAAGGAAAACTCATCTATAACGATCCAGACCCCTGTAATAAAGCCACTATCTGAATGCTCCTATAACAATTCAAGAAGTAGAAGAATGTCTTGCTAATCTGGGCACAAACCAAAAAACATCAGTGGGTTTAGATGGTATCTCTAATGCAATGTTAAGTCATGTCCCACCTAATGTAAAACGCTTTATCTCAGTATTCGTTCAAAATGCTGGGAAGACGGCAATTTGCCCTCATTATGGGAAGCGTTCTGTTATAGTTCCTATACATAAACAAGGAAAACCTCGAAGTAACATAAACAGTTACCGCCCAATTGCCCCTGACGTCGCACGCATGTAAACTAATGGAAAGAATTGTCCTAAACAGATCACTTTATTTTTGTAACAAACATCAAATTATCCCAATAAATCAAGCTGGTTTTCAGAAAGGCAGATCAGCAACAGAACATCTAGTAAAACTCACAACACATGTTGAACAACAGTTCGCAAGACGAAAAAAAAAACATCCTGGCAACGTTCTTTGACATAAGGAAAGCGTACAAACAAGTATGGCATGAACGACTTTTGTATAAACTTAAAACTATTGGAATAAATGGAACCATGTATAACTATGTCAAAGCTGTCCTTCAAAGCAGAATTATTCAAACAAGAATAGAGCATACATATTCCAAAACTAGAACACTGGAAATGGGTCTTCCACATGGATCAGTATTATCTCCAATTTTATTTAATATCCTAATTGCAGATATAACAAAAGGCTTATCCAAAGACATAGTTTTAGTTCAATTTGCTGACGACATATGTCTGTGGATGAAAGTCACTATGAAAAGAAAAACCCCATTAAGATCATTAAATTACATAAAGATCAAATATCAACATGAATTAAACAAAATCAGTAGTTTCTTACATGAAAATGGATTGACACTCTCGGCAGAAAAAACAAATCTAATGCTTTTTTTTACTTCTGGATATGACCCAGAGAAACTTCCACAATTTACGCTGAATGGGTCAGCCTTACAATACGTCAAATCTGTAAATTCCTAGGAGTGTATTTAACATCAAAACTCTCATGGAACCAACATATTGAATATATTTTGAATATAAAGCAAGAAAAAGTTTAAATTTTTCTAAGATCATAAGCAAACAAAAATGGGGACAAGATAAACAGAGTTTAACACTCCTAGCTTCGGCTCTTGTGCGCTCTAGATTGATTCATGCTCAAGAAGTTTTCTTTAGTGCTCCACAGCATCTACTTATCAAGTTACAAAGTGTAGACTGCAAAGCATATAACTTGCGCTTGGAGTTCCCACACATGCGTGTAAATTGGGACTTATAATGAAATTGGAATCTTACCTTTGAATGAATTTCGAAAAGTGTCCGCCTCTATATTTTTTTTAAAGAAACTTTCACAGAAAAGTTTCTGTACAAATGAAGTATTTCTCAATTCAGAGAGAGAGATTTTGCTAAAAGAACAAAAGACATAAAATCAACTAAATCTATTCAGTCGTACACATCCACTCTTCTAAAAAAAAAATAAAATAAAATAAAATAAAATAACCAAAGTAAAATAGCTGTCAACTCGTCCCTTCCACCCATTCCCAAATGGAAACAAAACCAAAGCAAATTATGACACAAACTATACTGAACTGAACAAAAACGATCCACCATATCTCTTAAAATATTATGTAAATTTTCATTTGGAAAATCAATATAAGGACCATCTTCAAATTTTTACAGATGGCTCAGTGTTAGATGACCATAGAACAGGAGCAGCTTTTTATAATACCAAAATTAAAAGTAGAGAAGTTTATATATCTTGGCACACACTTGTCAATTTTTACTGCAGAATTAGTTGCTATTCTGATGTCCCTGAAGCATGTTTTAAATTCTTCCATAGAAAATTGTCCAATTTTACTGTGCAGTGACTCAAAGTCAGCTCTTTCTGCCTTACAGTCTTTAAAATTAAAAAAAAATTTGTTGTAAGACTATTACAGAAATTAATTATGTGACACATCTCCTTTCGATGAAAAAAAAGAATAAATGTGACATTCTGTTGGGTGCCCTCACATTGTGGAATCTCAACAAATGAGAAAGTTGATCAAGCTGCTCGGAGAGCAGCTCGAAATATTGAAGGCACGACTGCACTGAACATTCCGTTAGATCTATCAGAATGTTATACCTTGATTAATAGAGCATCTCTTAACAGTTTCAAAAGGTTATTGAAAGACACAGATAGTCAATATTATCACAACTGTATACGACCAAATCCTAACATTCAACCTAAGACGCAATTAGACAAATTCATAAGTCTGATATCTAGAGAAGTAGTATCCTTAATTCATAGGATGCGTTTGAATTCACTTCGAACCAAATACAGCAAAAATGTTAAATGCGCATGTGGGGAAATTCTTAGTGTAAGTCACTTATTACTAGATTGTCCAAGAGCAAAGAATACAGTGCACAAGGCTGGTACTAATATTTCACATGATAGATCGACACCACTGACATTACCTAAAATGTTAAATAATTATGCTTTTCTTAGTTCATTATGCCCACATTTATTACGCAGTTCAGTAGGAATTTATCTTTAACTTTCAATAACCCCTCATATACAAAAAGAAATTACACACACACAGACACACACACACACACACACACACACACACACACACACACACACACACACACACACACACACACACACACACACACACAC
>JADBJO010000776.1:347500-352500 GCA_016801955.1 Conus betulinus | reverse complement strand
TTTATCATTTGAAAATCAAAGAAAAGGCCCCTTGAGCAAGCTGGTCTACACTTTGGGAGGGCTAAATCGTGACATGTGAAGTTTGGTGGTTCCTTGACCATATCTGTTTCGGAATGAAAACTGTTGCCCAGATGGACTTGCTTCCCTGTAGACATGCACATGGCACACTATGTAATTAACCAGTGTTAGGAGGTGGAGACGACAGGCTTGTGTCGTTCTACTGATTCTTTTTTTGTTGAGTGGGCCAATATATTGCTGCAGGCTGTAGGTGGTTCTGTTGGTGGTTCTTTTCCCTCTCCCACATTCTATTGCATTGGAATAATCATTGCGACCAAGCGGTTGGTTCTCATGAGCTAGACAACTCTCAGTCAATCAGCCATCTCTACCCTGAACACACTCAAGAATGAATTGCAAATAGCTTTTTTCTTTGTGGAATGACATACAAGGTGAGAGCTTGTTAAACCAATATTCCTCCAGCGATGACACTAAATGATCTCTCTCAGTAAACCCACATTCACATGACAAAACGACGTTTACAAACAAACAACAGACAAACAAAACCAACACAAATAAAACAACAACAAAAAAAAAAAAACAACAAAAAAGATCAACTAAAAGCCCTGCCATGCTGCCTGTCGATCCTATACAAGCTGGTTCTTTTCCCTGTTCCACATTCTGTCTTGTTTGAATAATGTTTTATTCGTATGCAAAGGACTCAAGCTGAGGTGGCGTGGAGGAAGGGTGCATTGATTATTTTCAGGTTGTCGTGTTATATTGAAATGTGTGTTCTGTTGAAGATTTGGTTCTCTCTCTTCTGAAATTGTCCAGTGATTTTTAGGATGTTGACTGTTGCTGCAAAGCTGGTTGGTGAGTAGTAATCTGACCCACTTGTATCTGCACGAGTTGGTGTAACATGGCTTGGATGGATGTATGGCAAGTGTTGTTCCCTAAGCAAGAAGGTAGTTGCCATTTTAAAAATAATCCTTGTTTCTCTTTGTATTTGTACCGGCAGGATTCGCAGGCTGTGTGGCAACGAGTATAGATAGTCATGATGAATGTTCTGTTAAAAAATTGTTATGTCAGAATTACAGTGTGCTTGTTCTTATTGGCGTGGGATAGAGGAGGTGGCTGTTACATCAGTGATATCCCTTGATTCCCTGTGCTGAAGACGTGTAATATTGAACAATGATCAGGGATGGTATATTGAGTGCAAGGTATTGATGTGACAGTAGATGTTTCAATATATGTCCTTTGTGGAATTCTGATCTTGCACAGAGCTGTAGTTTTGTCATCTGTTGGTGTTGGCTGTAACATCGTTGTTGAGGGTGTGGCTAGGAGTCCACACATGTGAAGTTGGGGAGAATGTGGCAGAAGGGAGGATCCTTCTCCTTTTCTGTATTCTTTCAGTGTTTATTCCATGCTTCGCTGTGGAAATAATTCGTCGGGTATATAATACCACTCTCAAGTTGGCACTGTGCCGTGTGTATATAGTCTGGTTGACAGAACTGTTTGGGTCAGTGCCGTGCGTGTAATCTGAATGGTAGAAAATGTTGAACGGAAGAACCCAAGTCGAGGATTTGCATAAGGTATGGTTGGTCAGACTCTCTGGAGATGTAAGGCTTTGTTGGCCGTTGTAATGTTGGGAACTTGTCAGAAAATACATTGGCAGGATCGTACTAGTCGTTAGATTTAGCAATATATGTTTTTTTTTGTTTTTTTTTCCTCAATAGATCTAGGGAGATGTAGATAGATCAGGGTTTTGATTATGCCCTCCCTCCCCCTTTGGATGCAGGATGGGGAATATCCGATTAGAGCAGCAGAATCATGACAATACGAATGTAGGTGAAGGTGGGCAGAAGATACGCTGTGAGGGGAGCAGATCAATCGTGCATTGTGATTGCCTTTTAGGGGACTTTGCATGTGCGTGGATCGTTCTGTTCTATGTTGCTGTTCTGGGGACTTTGCATGTGCGTGGATCGTTCTGTTCTATGTTGCTGTTCTGTTCTGTTGGGCTGCCTTTTAGGGGACTTTGCATGTGCGTGGATCGTTCTGTTCTATGTTGCTGTTCTGTTGGCTGCCTTTTAGGGGACTTTGCATGTGCGTGGATCGTTCTGTTCTATGTTGCTGTTCTGTTGGGCTGCCTTTTAGGGGACTTTGCATGTGCGTGGATCGTTCTGTTCTATGTTGCTGTTCTGTTGGGCCATAGTCACACAGGCACCCCCCATCTTAATTATTGAGATGAACATAATGGTCGTGCATTGTGACTGTCTTCAAGAGGACTTTGCATGTACAAGGATCGTTCTGTTCTATGTTGCTGTTCTGCTGGGCCGTAGTCACACAAACAACCCCATCTCCACCACTGAGGTGAACATTTCAGTCTGCCTTGTTGCCTTGAAGAGGGCTTTGCATGTGGAAGAATCATTCTCTTCCATGTTGCTGTTGTGTTGGGCCGTAGTCACACAGGTACCCTGCATGGACAGACTGGACTAGATCGATACATGGTAAATTATTTTTTGTTTATTAAATGGCATAATGATTTCATTCAGCACTGTTATGACATAATGCGGTTCAATGATCAGTGCTTTACTTAGTCGCGTAGCAATGGTCCTGAGCCACATTGCGCCCAAGTGATGCAGGGAAGAAATGCAATATTCAAAGTTGCTATTGTATGCTTCTGTAAGTGTATGATTGTTGTGTGGAGTGGTCTATGTATGTATATATATATATATATATATATATATATATATATATATATATATATATATATATATATATATATATTTGGAGTAAAATAAAAAACACAGAAGTAAACAGTTTCATTTTAAATTGTATATTCTCAAATAAAATTTTCGCTTAAAAGCTTCTTCAGTAATGACAACTGTTTATAGAAGCACACTGTATATGTATGGTACATTAAACAAGAAAACAGTTCAAGAAGCCTTTTTCTGTACAAATCAGAAAAAACCCTTTTTCTCGTGCATTCATGTATCAACGTTCACACTCACTCTCTTGCCCCACATGTATGAGGATTTCCGTTCATCTTCATTTTTCACCTCATGTAAACACCGGTGTATGCCTTCTCTCACTCCCCCAACCCCACCATCTCCACCAACGCATCAACCTGTTCACCTTCCTCTCTCTCTCTCTCTCTCTCTCTCTCTCTCTCTCTCTCTCTCTCTCTCTCTCTCTCTCTCTCTCTCTCCATATACCCAACAACACTCATGTTAACTTTAAAATATGTGCACCCGAATTTCCATCCATTTTCGCAACCCACCAATGCAACCTCCAATGTCTCCAGAGGCACAGCACAACAGATCGAAACACATCCTCCAAAATGCAGGCAAACAACAACAAACCAACCCAACAAATATGACAGAATGCGTACATGGGGGATATTGGAAAAAAATCAGAGGGGGGGGGGGGGGGGTATAGAGGGGGTAGGGTTGGGAAAGGGTGGGGTGTGGGGGGTGGTTTAAGGGGCGCAGGGTAACTGAGGGGAGGGAGAAGCCTTGCGAGGGGGGGGGGGGGGGGGGCAGGGGAGAGGGGGGCGCGCGCGGAAACTAAGGGAAGGGGGGGGGGGTCCTACAGTGAACAAAATTTGGTCTTCTGTACTTTTTTTCTGTTTGTAATTTTTCCAATTATCTATTAATTATCTTTTCTGGATCTTACCGTGCAAACTTCCTGTCTTGTATTGGGCCTTTTGAAAATCGTGCCTATATTACATATCAAGAATGTTTCCTTTCGTGGGAAGAGAAAGGGAGGGGGGGGGTGTTTGGGAAGAAGAGGGAGAAGGCAGGGGGAGGGGACTGTTGTGACAGGAGGAACAGAATGCCTACATGGGGAATATTGGAGAAAAGAGGGCAGAAGGGGGGAGGAGGGGGGGAGGGGGGTTGTTGGGTAAGGGTGCAGGGGTAAGCGAGGGGGAGAGGGGGGGGGGGGAAGAGAAATCAGAAGGGGGGAGTTGGAATCAATGGGAAAGGGAATAAAATTGGGCTTCTGTACTTTTTTTTTGCTTGTAATTTTCCTAAATATTTATTAATGATCTTTCTGGATTGCTGATAATGTCAGAGAAGAGAAAAAAACTGTTACAGAAAGAAACATTCTGGATATGTAATATAGATACGATTTTCAAAGGACTCAATACAAGACAGGATGTATGCACAGCAACAATCCAGAACATACAATTTAAAATGAAACTGGTTACTTCTGTGTTTTTTTTTTTTTTTTTTTATTTTACTCCAAGTTTTTACCCCAGAAGTATATTTGGGAGGAGTGGTGTCCAGCAATTTATTTGGACTGAATATTGAAGACTATATATATATATATATATATATATATATATATATATATATATATATATATATATATATCAAAAATGCCACTATAATGATATATATATATATATATATATCAAAAATGCCACTATAATGCCTAATAAAATTCATAAAATGCCCGACCCCTTGGGGAGCAACATCTGTTAAAAAATAGGATGGTAAAAGGAAGTTTTAATGTCGACAGCTCTGTTTCGAGCGCTGGCTTTCGTCAGAATCTTCATTTTCCACCTCACGTAAACATCCTGACGAGAGCCAGCGCTCGAACAGAGCTGTCGATTTTAAAACTTCCTTTTACCATCCTATTTTTTACAAATATATATATATATATATATATATATATATATATATATATATATATATATATATATATATTCAATTTATAAACAAAGCTTACTCTTATGTCTTATGGTGAAGAAATGAGGGGGGATAATCATTCATATCTGCAGTGGTAGAAAACTCTGTCTGACACAGTATGTGCATGAGTGGGTGAATAGGGAATAATAAATGTTCTCAAAATGAGCCTTCAGCAAGCTTATGGTCTCCAAGGGGGAGACAATCTCCAATGGGGAGGAAAGTCGCTAACATATAACTCCTGGTCAGATACCGGTATTTCGAAACCTGATTGTTTCTCCTCGGTGACCGCAGAAAGTGCTAACTCGACTCCTC
>JADBJO010000776.1:330000-342500 GCA_016801955.1 Conus betulinus | reverse complement strand
GTATGAATCACTGTCCAAACTATTTCACTATGTAGAGCACATAATATAATCCAAACCGATTCAGAAAAAAAAAAACGTTCATGATGTTTAATACAAACCTCTATAACTGGAGCAAAGGAGATTTCGAAAGTTAGTAGGAGCTGTTCATTTTCTTTACTTAAATATGTGTGTGTAAAGTGATTTCAGCTATTCTGGGCAGTGTCTGGACTCGTGGTCAGTGCACTTTCAAGACACACTGTCACATTAGGCACTCATGAATCAGAAAATCTGCTTTCTCCTCATCTTGTACTAAAACAACACTAATGAACACATATCGGACGTGTGCGTGAATCTTAATGTACACATGGCGTATCAGGTGACACATAGATACTTACTTAATAGAAGTCATGTGCATCCGGTATAAAATCGGTACGCGTCCACTTGACATCGAAACCGATTTGAACATCAGAGTGAACTATTCCTTATGTCGCCGTCAGATTCAGTTTCAGTGTCACTATACTCCACCGACAGAGTCCTGTCAGAGATATCGGCACGCCGAAAAAGGAACATCTTGTGAAGACTCAAAGGGACACCAGGTGTGAAGACTCATGGGGACACCATGTGTGGACTCGAAGGGACACCAGGTGTGAAGACTCAAAGGGACACCAGTGTGAAGACTCAAAGGGACACCAGGTGTGGACTCGAAGGGACACCAGGTGTGAAGACTCAAAGGGACACCAGGTGTGAAGACTCAAAAGGGACATCAGGTGTGAAGACTCAAAGGGACATGGGTGTGAAGACTCAAAGGGACACCAGGTGTGAAGACTCAAAGGGACACCAGGTGTGAAGACTCAAAGGGACACCAGGTGGAACGAATCTTGGACCCCACCTTCTGCATTCATTCATGAGGGAAAACAAAATTATTTTTTTCCCTCAGGGGAAGTAATAGTTGGTACGGACTTAAAGAAATACGTCCCTTGTATTTTATAGATACAGTATGGAAAACGGAAATTTTCTAATTCATAATGACAAAATGTGTGTATTTCGTGAAAATATCATACATTTAAATGGTGATCGTTTCGTAAAAAATAACCTATTTGTGTCCATGTTCAGAGTTAATTTACACTAGTTTTGCAAAAAGATCCTACACTTGATGTTTCAACCGGATCGTCAGTATCGATCCATTCTACCATATAGTGTGTTCCAGTTTCAGTCAAAATCCATTTTGGCACCGAATTTCGTTAAAATCTGCATCGTAATTTTTTCGGAATAAAATTACCACTTACCTTACTGAACAGCTCAAAGCTACCTTTTGATATGCGTAACTGTAGGCAAAACAGGACTTCTGATAAAAAGGCCTTTTAAAAACGACGAAGTCTTTGCGGAGGAGCAGACCAGTAAGCATACCCAGCTCGACGCTCTACATTCATCTGTGCAGAGTTCCCACGCTGTTTCATCCATGACTTCGTTTACGTTGAACAGGAGGAAACCTATCTCCGCATGATGAGGTTGTCATCAATGTGCTGGCAAATTTAGTATGAACAATAAAGAAAAGTTGCAGGGATAAAAACGTTCAGCAGAAAAAAGGAGAGTAAGAGAGAGAGAGAGAGAGAGAGAGAGAGAGAGAGAGAGAGAGAGAGAGAGAGAGAGAGAGATTCCTTGACTAGAGATTTCTCACACGATTTTTAATCATTATCGGCAAGTAACTGTCTTGTAGAGTGAATCATTGGTTACATTCCTGTACCTTTGTTCCTGAGATAACTTTGCCCAAGAATGTGTTGTCACCCATGCACAGCAACGCGTGTTTTTCGTTGTTTTTTTTTCCCTCCCTGCTTGTCTGTCTCTCAGATCACCCCCTCCCCCCCCCCCCCCCCCCCCAAAAAAAAAAAAAAAAAAAAAAAAAAAAAAAAAACGTATTCCAAAGCACGTTATTTCCTGCTGTTCCTATAGCGAGACAATCAATTTCGCGTCACCACAGTACGAAAGGTGGAGACAGAGACATTCTACATTGTGACACAGTGTACTACGTTGCCCCAGAGAAGTCCAAGATCCTGGTGTGTCGTTCAGGTAAGTGATGAGACAGAGAGACTGCCAAGTAGGCATTCAGTCCATTGATCAATACATATGTCAGATAGACATGCTCTCTCCCTGTCAGTGAATCCCTCAGTACATGAAGCTTTATCCATCAGCCAAGCAATTAGTTATCCAAATAGTCGACCCCAGAGTTCCTGAATCAACAATGATATTGACGGAGAAGTGGGGTGTGTGTGTGTGTGTGTGTGTGTGTGTGTGTGTGTGTGTGTGTGTGTGTGTGTGTGTGTGTGTGTGTGTGTGTGTGTGTGTGTGTGTGTGTGTGTGTGTGTGTGTGTGTGTGTGTGTGTGTGTGCGTGCGTGCGTGCGTGCGTGCGCGCGCGCGCGCGCGCGCGCGTGTGTGTGTGTGTGTGTGTGTGTGTGTGTGTGTGTGTGTGTGTGTGTGTCCCTGTCAGCAGTTTTCTGTGTGTTTTTTGTAGTCCAGGTAGCGGGTTTTGTTTTATAATCAATATGTTCTAGGTATAACAACAACAAACAACAACAACAAACGAACTAAATGTCAGTGGAGTGACATAGTTTGTTTTTGCACCAATACTGTTGAAGTATATCGGAGATTACTGAATCAGTCTGCCTGAACGTGCACACTGATCCTCACCAAGAACCGAACCCACAGACCTTACTGCAAGTGAAATGAACTCTATACTGTATGGCAGTGTCTGTGACTCGTCCTGTGTGATATTAACTCAACGTCAGCTCCCTGATACACTCATCCCTACAGTGACTTTCATTTTAGTCTTTTTTGCTTGCAAAGACCTTGGGGGATTGTTACATCTGGAAACGTATTAAAAGTGACGCGCAAGATCCACAACCCAACCGATAAATTTTTGACAGCTGTGGGTTGGCTTGTGTGGAGGATGTTTACTTCCAGTTGTCAAAAGGACCACTGTATGAAGTGTACTCGATAACGGCCCGCGTTTATTTTCAAGATGCTTGCGAAGACTTGCTGTGCCATTCTTGGTAGCACAGCCCTGTCCGATAGAATGCCCAATGCCCAGGAAACGAAGGAATCTGTAGCGTGAATGGAAAGGCGCACTGTTATGGAAGATCTGTAGCGTGGCGTGTCATCTGCTAAACAAAAACCTCCCCTGGTGTAGAGGCAATTCTGTAGCGTAGTGTGATATCTGCTGTAACAAACCTGTGAAACCTCCCTGGTGTAGAGACAATTCTGTAGCGTAGTGTGAAATCTGCTAAACAAACAAACCTCCCCTGGTAGAGAGAGCAGTGTGAAATCTGAAACTGGCCAGTCGGAGTAAAGTCTTCATTCTGACTGATCAGGGCGCAGCTTCATATGTGGCGTCTCTTCAGCGTCTTGCTGCCCCAATCCTAACACATCCAATGGAGATTTCAGATTTTCTCGCTTCCCATTGCTCATAATCACGTAAAACACCATCGATTAGGACTGACACCATCTGTTTAACATTCTCGGGTCTGTTTTGAAAAAGTGTGTGTGTGTGTGTGTGTGTGTGTGTGTGTGTGTGTGTGTGTGTGTGTGTATAATCTGCAAATATTGGACTCGCTTCTGCAAGGCAATCAATACACTCCATGCTATGAAACTTTGGACCGGAAGTAAGTTTCCCCTATGCCGGTCGAAAAAGCTCTGTCCACAGGTTCATAACAAGGCCCAGTGAAGCGTGCTGGCAACGGCTGGCTTTCCTTCTGTAACGATCCCTCCTCTGGATGGACGGGATGGCAATAGTCCTCCTACAAAGTGGAGCCTTTGGGTTCACTGGCTCCGCAGCTGAGACTTCTCGTAGTCAATAGACAGCTTGGTTTAGTAGATGTATGGTGTCCTACTACCCAGTGCTGGCATATATATCGGTGCTATGAAAAAAGAAACGGCGCTAACGTCTCCTCTCATTCATTGTGTCTCCCCTAGTGAGTTGTGTGATCGACTGCTGAGACAGACTGTGATGGTACGAAGTTGACTGTAATCAGCTGTGTGATAGACTGCCGAGACAGACTGTGATGAGTTGTATGAAGCTGACTGTAATGAGTTGTGTGAGGGACTGCTGATAGTATGAGGCTGAGTGTGGCTGTGGGACGGTGGACCTGTAGTTAAAGGCTTTGGAGTCCAAGTAATGTTCCGCAGGAATGTGAAAAAGTCTGGGAAATCATGAGTTTAATCTCTTTTTCCACTAAAATCTTTTGTTTCAGTTTGTGTGATTTGAATAAAGTAGGTATTCTTTTTAATGAATGTCAGTTTACATGATGATTATTTTTGTGTGAACGATTTTGCAGATTCATTTGAAAGCTATTTTCAAATATGCGAAAAAAAAAACCTGTGTGTGTGTGTGTGTGTGTGTGTGTGTGCGTGTGCATACAGGTCGTGAGCAAGATCGTGTTTTAAGAGAATAAAAAGACACCCAGCCATAAAGAGAGAGAGGGGGGGGGGGGGAGAGAGAGAGAGAGAGAGAGAGAGAGAGAGAGAGAGAGAGAGAGAGAGAGAGAGAGAGAGAGAGATAAACACACATGCTGTGATTACTTCCATTCCAGCAAAGGGACAATACTATCCAGTCCAACATGCCGATTTTGGAACCCTGACAATACGACACATCAAGCCAGATGATGGCGAACCTGCTAATATTGGAATCCAGTTCCAACTTCCGCGTCAGGCTGTCTACATCTCACTCAAACTGGACGAAAACAGCACAGACGAAGTTCACCTACCAAACGTTCAAGTACAACAGGAACCGGAATCTGACGTCACAATCACGCCCGGAAATGACATCAATATCCAGCTCCACGAAATCGTAGTAGATGACCACAATTTGATTCAGAATCACCTGTATGCCACTGGTCTCTGGATTAAATCCAACACGGAGAACGATACCGTAGACGCGTATCGGCTGGAACCTAATCGTCATCTTCCTGAAGACCTCTCAGACGCCCAGTACAATGAAACAAGAAGTGCTGACGGGAATAAAACGCTAAGCCTTCGCTTGCCTTACACCTCGGAGAGAAAAGCGGGCGTTATGGTGTACCACACTCTGGCTCTCCTGAACTGCACAGATGACTGCCTTGTCTATCGTTACACCGTGGTCTACCACGCTGTGTTCTATCCTGTTGGTCAGTCATCGCCTTTCCCTGACCATTTTGTCGGATTTCTGATGACCAAATGGGCGCGAAGAAACGCCAAGGGCGGCAAAGAAGTCAGCTGTTATCTAGGCAGAGACAGCAACACTGCCGACTTGCCTGTGAGGTAGGAAATACCTGGGTTTCACTTATCATTTGATTACCTCATCTTTTGTGGAACTATGAACAGTATAGTAGCACCGACTTTACTGTGTCCTAAGCTGTGTTGTCACATTGTAGGTGCACTGTACTATATACAGCCACGACATTTTGTAAATGTTGTTGCGATGCGCCGCAGTTATCATATTTAACTGTGCAGTATCCAAGCGCGGTCATTCCATACTATTTCCCAGTATATTGTCCTGCACTTCACTGAACCACACTACGATGAAACATTCTTCACTCTGATACATAGTTTGTATGTAGCACTTTATTCAGTAGCACTACATCTTTTGTTCTGTATTGTCAGAGAGAGAGAGAGAGAGAGAGAGAGAGAGAGAGAGAGAGAGAGAGAGGGGGTCACAGGTCATCTGCTTCTTAGTGACGCCCACCTCGCCGTTTCGTTGACAGGTAGTAGGAGATGACCCCACAGTGACCATCACCAAAGCTGACCACCACTCCTCTCCCAGCGGTTATGACCTGACGGTGGCCACTCGCCCGTTCTACGCTCAAGCCCGCTGGGCGTTCCGCAACGTCACGGTCCAGGACGCAGGAGAGTACAAGTGCGTGGCCAGGTCAGGTGACCAGGGCCCAGTGGTCAAGCAGACGATGACGCTGACGGTCACATAGCTGACTTGGACTACGCGGGACATCAGCCACGTGGTGACCTCTAAGAACGGGGTGAGTGGGTGTAGGGTGATTGATGGATGGAAGGATGAACTGAGCTCTTGGACCACTTGATCATGTTGCTTGTTGACATTGAAGCAATGAGTGTGTGCGCAGCTGGTGATCAGCTGATTGACTAAAGCAATATGTCATCATACTCTCTCTTTCTCTCTCTCTCTCTCTCTCTCTCTCTCTCTCTCTCTCTCTCCCTCTCTCTCTCTCTCTCTCTCTCTCTCTCTGAACTGGCAAACTGGTTAAGATACACACGCGCAAATGCACGCGCGGGCACACACACACACACACACACACACACACACACACACACACACACACATACATACATACATATATATATATATATATATATATATATATATATATATATATATATATATATATATATAGATATATATAGATATATATGCGTCTGCCCCACCCACCTCCCTCCATAGCTACCTCCATCCTTCCGTAAATGCACGCATGTATGCACGCGCATGTGCACACAAACACGCATATGCGCACACACACACACACACGCACGCACACGCACACGCGCACACACACACACACACACACACACACACACACACACACACACACACACACACACACACACACACACACACACACACACACACACACACACACACACACACACACACACACACACACACACACACACACACACACCTACACACACAAACACTTGAGCACATTTACACGTGCACGCGCAAGCACGTACACACACACACACACACACACACACACACACACACACACACACACACACACACACACACACGCACGCACGCACGCACGCATGCACGCACGCACGCACGTATTCACACACACATATGTATGTTCACACACACACACACACACACACACACACACACACACACACACACACACACACACACACACACACACTCACTCACTCACTCACTCACACAGACGAGAGAGAGAGAGAGAGAGAGAGAGAGAGAGAGAGAGAGAGAGAGAGAGAGAGAGAGAAAATGATAGTAGTCCTGACATTGGCATGATATGTTCCAGTCCCTGATAGCCGTGTGCAGTGTTAAAGGCAGTCCCACCACCACTGCCCGTTGAGGCCCCAACTCCGTTCAACGACACCTCCACACTCTTCGCCGAATCTCACGTCACCAAACGGAAATGGACCATGTTAACATCAAAAACAACCTTTTGTTCTGCAGAAATGGGGAACTACGCAGCGTACGACAACCACAATATCTATTACATCCGCAGAGAACATGAAAGCACTCTGATTGGTTTGACATCATGGCTAGTTTGGACTTGTTAATTCCGCACGCATAACGGATTTTATTGTGCATATTTTCGTTGAACTAATTTTACGTTTCCTGAAAGAAGCTAACCTGAGTTGCATCATGATTTTTTTCTTGCTCTTTCTGTTAGTGAAAATAACTTGATTGTCTTGTTGAATCGTCCAGTGAGAAAAGTTGTAAATAACTGCAAAGGTTACGTTTTCAAATGGCGTAAATATCATGATTTTTTTTTTCTCGAACTGTCAGATTGTTTCACCGTTATAAGAGCGATGGCTTTGAAAAAAAAAAAAAAAAAAAAAAACCGACAAAAAAAAGACAACTGTCAAAAAGCGTCATCAATGTTTTTGTTTGCTTGTTTGTTTTTTTTGTTTCATTAAACATCTTTCCTTTACATTTGTTTGTTTGATTGTTTCAGCTGATGTGAGCTGAATCTACTCTCATTCACTTGAGCATTTCTCGCTGTTCCAACTCGCTTCACGATGACTTTCCCGAATGTCTCGTGAATAAACCAAAATGCAAACAAAGACACAAACCATTGAGAAGTGACGCTGACTGACAACAGAAGGCAAAACACATGGGGGTGACTTTCAGACAAATATCATTATTAACATACAATGAACAGACGTTAAAGATGCACAGACGAACCCGTCTACAATGCTGTTTGTGGGAAATGTTCATGTGATTGCTGTCAGTATGGAAAATTTTATATGAATGCTGTCAGTGGGGAAATGTTCATGTGAATGCTGTCAGTGGGGAAATGTTCATGTGAATGCTGTCAGTGGGGAAATGTTCATGTGAATGCTGTCAGTGGAAATGGGTGTTCATGTGAATGCTGTAAATAGGGAAATGGTCATGTTCATGTGAATGCTGTAAATAGGAAAATGTTCATGTGAATGCTGTAAATGTGATGGGGAAAATGTTCATGTGAATGCTGTAAATGGGAAATGTTCATGTGAGAGACAAGTAGAGAGGCGAGGGCTGTCCAAAAATCAGAATGCGAATTAAACACGTATCCTAAAAAAACAGCTGCGCAGTGCAGTGTGTAGGAGAAGACAGCTGCGCGGTGCAGTGTGTAGGAGAAGATAGCTGCGCGGTGCAGTGTGTAGAAGATAGCTGCGCGCAGTGCAGTGTGTAGGCGAAGATAGCTGCGCAGTGTAGTGTGTAGGAGAAGATAACTGCGCAGTGTAGTGTGTGTAGGAGAAGATAGCTGCGCGGTGCAGTTGAGTGTTATACAGTATAGACAAGTAAGGCACACTACAGCACAAGACAAGGGCTAAACAGTACAGCTCAACAATCAGTCACATACTTCTTGCAGATCATTTACAAAACAAGCAGCAACAAAAAGAACCAGGCAGCAGCGACTGACGCTATACGTTTTTTGCTCTCAAACCCACAGACAGAGACTTCCCATGACCATCTGAACACAACTCTACAGGGACATGAGAATTCTGAAAAGACTGCTGAAGCGTGGTGTACATTAGACTTCCCGGAGGCAACATTGTTAGCATGTCCATTACCACTCTCGATATGTCCACAAACTACATTCCTGTGCCCAGTCATTGACACTTTCTGATACTGCACGGTGCAGAAATCTTCCAGGCCATGTAGACACGGACTCTCGGTCTGTTCTCCAGAACCTCTGGGCGTAAATCTGAGTGATGAATCTGCAGGACACTGAACGGGAACTGCATGTCCTCAGCATCAAGTCTGTAGTGCTACTGCCGTGGTTTCCTTCTTTCCATTCGGATGTCATGAGCAAACTCTCAACAGCAACAACAACAAAAGGAAACACATTTTAACAAGAATTACAGCCGAAACAGCTCCACAGCCGTTGTTATCAGCAACACCGACAACATAAAAACTCAACCAGCATACACTTAATCGCCCACATCTCCAAGCCATTGTCTTAGATTATTGTAAAATGCCATTTTTTTATCGATGCTGCGTTCAGGAGTCTTGTGAGTAAGCCAACAATCATTACAGCACTCACACACACACACGCACACACACACACAGGTGAAAGTCAACAACGTCACGAGCAAATGGAAGATGAGAGACGCATAAAGAACATGGGGAAAAGTGGGTGGCAAAGGCCTTGTGCAGCAACAAGAAGCCAGGAGAAGTGCGACCTAATTTGCACATAGAAAAACTGTTCTGTTACCAGTCCAACGTAAAACAATTGCAATATACAAAACAACTGCATTATTGCAAAATGAAGCATACATTGTAATATTATGATACGAAGCACACATTCCAATATTGTAATATGAAGTACAAATTAGTATACATATGGTTGAATACATTACCACCCAGCGCAGCAGACAGTTGTTCACTCTGTTGTCTTCGTAGCATTTTATTTCATCCGAGTTGTCTGCTTCAGGGTACCTTGGTTTCACAAACCCGACGAAGTTCACTGGGAAAGGGCCTGATCGACCCTCTGGATAGAAGTACACATGTTGTGCAACTTGGAGCATGTCCACAAGGCAGCCGTGTGAGCAGTTGATATGATTGTCCACAAGGCAGCCGTGTGAGCAGTTGATATGATTCATGTCCACAAGGCAGCCGTGTGAGCAGTTGATATGATTGTCCACAAGGCAGCCGTGTGAGCAGTTGATATGATTCATGTCCACAAGGCAGCCGTGTGAGCAGTTGATATGATTGTCCACAAGGCAGCCGTGTGAGCAGTTGATATGATTGTCCACAAGGCAGCCGTGTGAGCAGTTGATATGATTGTCCACAAGGCAGCCGTGTGAGCAGTTGATATGATTGTCACAAGGCAGCCGTGTGAGCAGTTGATATGATTGTCCACAAGGCAGCCGTGTAAGCAGTTGATATGATTGTCCACAAGGCAGCCGTGTGAGAGCAGTTGATATGATTCGTCATTTGGAAAAACGACGTATCCTCCTGTGCTACTGTGAGAGTAAGGCACGTGGAGAAGCGGGGCTACGTCTGTTTGGAACGTGGCTGGTCTCTGTGAAGTGGATGTCGGATATTTCCTCAGGCATTTCAATGTTGGAGAGGTACCTGAACTCATCCACTGTGTTCCTGTCGGCGTTGGACTTCAAATACAAAGACGTCATGTTACGTGTAAAACTGCCATCTGTGCCACGCCAGCTTCGTTGATAATGGCAAACGTGATGTCAACGTCACTTCCTGGATCGTAGACGATTTCGTGTGCAGGCTCAACTGTCACCAGGAGGTTAGGAAGACGAACTTCATCGGGACTGTCTTCATCCAGTGCAAGCGACAGGTACACGTGGTATTCAGACTTAAGTGTGAATTCGATACCTAGGTAGGCCGACTCACTGGAATCTGGTTTGTTCCTCTGCAGGGTGACTGCACCGAAATCATGGTGTTCAACCGTCTGTGGGTCACTGTTGCCTTCAACAGAATGAAGTTACAGTTTGTGTCAAAGATTTTGACAGGAGGCGATTTTCTACATTCCCGTTACTGCTTATGCGTTAATATGTTAGTCACAAAGTTTGCACAATAGCGCTAGACTGCCTTTAATCTGGTTTTATGTCATCTGCAACTACTGTGTTTATTCTCGCCTAACATTGTATGAATCCAAAACGTGGCCATAGAACAAAAGAATTACACATCACCTATAATGACACAATTTACTCTGATCGGTTTACTCTGATAGAGTCATCGTGTACATCAGGTGATTGTTGCCATCTGCAAATCGCGCCAAACGATAAAGATTACCTCCAGTCAGTATTTAAGACACAATTTTTCCAAACTGCTGCTGTCTGTCAATCATATGATGACCTGGCCAGTCTATTCATCTTACTATGACCTGACCCCGTCTATTCCTCTTGCTCACTGCGTTGTACTTGCCCACATGATATATTTTAAGGATAAACTGCAAAACAGAACCGATAAAGCTATCATCTTATGACTTAGTTCTTTATAAATTGTTATAACATCTAGATGGCATAAATCTAGATGGCAGTTTGTACAAAATTTTTTTTTGGGGGTTTTTTTTGGGTTGTTTTTTTTGTGTGACAGGTTGCTCTTGTAAATTGTAGATAAGTGGAAAGACATGTTGGGCTTTCCAAAACAAGGGCAACAACAACAACAACAACAACAACAAACAACAACAACGCCAACGATTACATAAAAATCAGGCAGTTTGATTGTGTTTCTTCTAGAATCTCTCAGGGAGGTGCTCTCGCCAATAATTATATCATACGGGAAAAGTAAAGGCACAGACTTATGTATGTTAACATCAGCTCTGAGACGATTGTGGGTGGAGGTATTATGTGAAGCAACAGACAGCAGCCATGACAGATACATGGAAGTTGTGGACAGTAATGAAACATTAGAGTAGAACTTTTTTTCAGACATTAAAAGAATCCAGTTCCACTCACACATATCTATGTGCACGACAGCAATTCATAGACGTCTCTGTGTGTCCAGACAGGCGAAACAAACTTTTGTGTCGTGTTCACAAATATATTTGGCAGGGAATACTGACTACATTTAGAGGGCTGAGTGTCATTATGGACACGATACTGGACCATACAATGACAGAGCGCAGTGTATAAACGCAGTTGACCATAAAATTCACAGAGAGCAAAGGACCATGAACAGAGCCTTAAAGTGCACGTCAAATCATTGGCTGATGATGAAAACAGTCCTGAAACATTCTAGAGACAGGTTAGAATGGAACCAAGCTAGTAAGAGTCGCAGATAAGAGAGGGGGTTTTCAGAAATGGAAGCACATGATCTCATGACATCTAGTCAAACGACACTGATATACTGGGTGACCGAATAGCATTCCCCTCATCAAAAGATCATTGGGTCCGCTCAGTGAAGTTTCTCTTCAAGTACACCTTCTTTAACGAACAGAAGGGTCATCATCATCATCATCATCATCATCATCATCATCATCATCATCACCACTCATTGTGAATATCATTATCAACGTTAAAAATTTAACGTTTCAAATTACAAAAAAAATGCTATGTACCTGAAAGTGTGTACGTAACCTCGGGCTTATCAGGTGAGACATAACACACAGTCACTTTGTACAATGTGTCAGGTGAGACATAACACACAGTCACTTTGTACAATGTGTCAGGTGAGACATAACACACAGTCACTTTGTACAATGTGTCAGGTGAGACATAACACACAGTCACTTTGTACAATGTGTCAGGTGAGACATAACACACAGTCACTTTGTACAATGTGTCAGGTGAGACATAACACAGTCACTTTTTTACA
>JADBJO010000776.1:322500-325000 GCA_016801955.1 Conus betulinus | reverse complement strand
TACGAATCGATCATACAGGTTATAACGATATCAGAGAGAAGCCTCAATTTTTAATATTATTGCCACAAAAAATTGTTAACCTGTATAGTTTATTGTACTCTGATGATAATGGACTACTTTCTCTACCAAGTATGTCGCAGAGGCGTCTAATGTCAGGAGAAAGAAATGCTCGGTTAGTAACTGTCAATGTTTAAGTTTTTTTTCTTTCAAGTATCTTTTCGTTCGCTTCACTTTTAAGGATGATAGTGAAACGAGCATTAAAGATTGATAAATTGAAGTAGAAAAGATTTATTACAGTGAATATGTGTGCCTGTGTGAGGAACCTGTGTAAATGACTATGTTGTTACAGCAAAAAAAAAAAAACTGGGTCATTTTCAGTGATTAAAAATACGTCATTGTCGTTTTCGTCTGCATGGTTTGAAGTCCTATCATTAATATTTACGCAATCAGTTACATTTGTTGTTGTTGTTGTTGTTGTTGTTGTTGTTGTTGTTGTTGTTGTTCCTTAGGGTAATGTATTTTTTTTACAGAGTCGTGAACACATTAACGTACACCCCCTTTGACACAAAGGCTATATAGGCCATTGTCAATAAAAACGTATTCGAAGTGCTGAAGCGTCTCTCTCTCTCTCTCTCTCTCTCTCTCTCTCTCTCTCTGTCTCTCTCTCTCTCTGATGAAAGGGAGAGATTTCTGAGGAAATGAGGAAATTCTATTGTCATTACGAAAACTAAAAAATGGCAAAGCTCCTGGACCAGATGGAATAACTGGAGAGATAATTAAAAAACGCTTGCAAGTCAGAATTGGTGATTGGTTTTCTAAAAAGGCTTTTCAATACTTTGTTTGACAAGGGTCTTTTTCCAGAAATTTGGACAGAGTCAATTGTCCTTCCTTATATAAAAAGGGCGATGCCAATGACCCAAACAACTATCGAGGTATATGTTTGAGTAATGTATGTAGTAAATTGTATAGCACTGTTATTAATAGAAGACTCCGGGAATGGGTAGAAGAAAATAATCTAACTGGCGAGGAGGGGGCAGGAGGGGAATAGTGTGTCAGGATCTTTTTCCACTGACTTTTTGTCACGGTCTCTATTTTTTGTCAAACTGTTTAGGAAGGGGGGGGGGAGGCAAGGAGGGTGAAATGTACTGGCCGAATCTCCAGGGTGTTACAAGGTGGTCATTTGTCATCGTGGAGTTGTGCTTTGTTCCATGCAGGTCCAGCGCTATTCAGCCATTTGTTGGCAGGGTGAGTGCTCCAGGGGTAACCAATTGCAGTGGTCTCTTCCCCTGATTTCTCTAACCGGAAAATGTAACATGCCAGCAGTCGAAATGGAAGCGCGAAAACCAGCATTAGTCAATGGGACATCCAGAAGCTATAATGTAAACGCTTTAGGACACCTCCAATTTCCCGGTTAATCCCATTATTAAGGTAAAGGAAGTGGATATAATCGACAAATTTGTATTTTTACGTGTGCAAGAACCACAAAAGAACTCCTATCTCCTCCGAGATTCCTATCTTTTCCGATTTTTCTTCCTCTTCCGGAAAATCTAGTCCCTTGGTTTATTCAACTTCATGTTGAATGATTCAGGGGCAACCACCTTCGGGGAGGATGTACTGGAGTGGATCTTTATTTGGTGGGGGGGGGGGGGGGGGGCATGACGGGAGAGTAGCATGGTGACAGGCTTGGGACACTGCCTCAAGGTCCTCGGACTTTCTCCAAGACCATTAGGGTTCAGGTCATGTACACGAGCTGTGTAAGTTCTTCATCTAGAGTACCATGTGCTGCCTAGATGTGTTATCTGTAGGACGTGTCATCTTCAGAATTCATCACAAAATCAAATTCAAACTTCATTCAAAAACAGTGCACAGAGATGAAGAGGAATAACTCTCACAGATCGAGAGGCAAAACAGATGGAACCAAGCGAGTTTCTTGATGTGCGTATCTCTGAGACACTAAGCTAGGACGCCAAGATCACATCACGCGAAAGAAGCCACAGTAGGGCCGCATTTCTGTTTTTATCAAACGGAAACGTTTAGTATTGGCACAGCTGACATTTCCCAATTCTATAAGTCCATACTCGACAGAGTATCCACTCTCTCAGTTAATATATAGTTTGGATCTGCTTCGGCCAAAAAAGAAAAAAAAAAAAAAAAACTTGTGGTAAGGTTCACCTCAAAATTAGTTAGCAAAATACAACCATTGGACATATTTGTGCTGTCCCATCTTCTATGCCACCTCAGGGGCAGTGTACCCACGCCGCTCATTCCGACACCCCCCGTCCACAGCCACAACCGGGTCAGTCCCGCCGCAAAACCGGCATCGGCAATCCAAAAGGAGCAGACAATATTAAGTCGTCAGGAGGCAACCCACAGGAGGAGGCACTGCACTGCTGCCGAGTCAGTTCGGTGGTGTTCAGCGGCGCCTGTTCTGATCTAACATATGTAGGACACCACCTAATAAGCCCCCTACTGATGACAATAAGTGCTTAGTCGCGGAGCC
>JADBJO010000776.1:310000-317500 GCA_016801955.1 Conus betulinus | reverse complement strand
AGCGTCTTCTTGCCTAGGGTGGTGAATCTCTCGAAACCAGGAGGCGAAGAATTCCGTGTCGTCATGGATCTGGTCGGAGTGTGGAGAGACTGGAGAGTGGTCGGCCTTGGTCAGGGTCACTGTAGGGTCATCCCCTGCCGCCTGAAACACGTGTCTGGCATTGTCATCCACAGCACATTTGTACCACACTCTGCGGACTAGTGCCTACAGCACATACACCACACCTATACACGGTGTGACACGACAGTGCAGAGTGTAGCAGAAGAGAGTGTACTCCTGGGCAGTAGTCATTGCACGATAGATAGATAGATAGATAGATAGATAGATAGATAGATAGATAGATAGATAGATAGATCTATCTGTCTATCTATCTATCACTGTCACAGTCTGTACCCCCTGACAAAGGCAAAAAAAAAGCCGAAAAACTTGGGAATTTTAATCTTGTTTGTTTGGATTTTTATCTACTTTGACTGTTTACAGATAGATAGGTATAGATATATGGCACGCTACGGAATAACATCAAATGGTACGTGGCGATGCGGCACAGTAAAAACATCCTCTAAAAGGCTGCCAGGGAATATATAAAAGAGAAGCAGCTTCAGCAACGAAGTACTGGTACATTTCTTATAACACAATTCATTTCTACAGATCAAGGACGTCAGGAGAGAGAGGCTAAGTGAAGATGTATTGTGATAAATCAGCACCTCTGAAGAGTCATCTCCAGGCTTTCGCATAGGAAAATAGCTTCTTATACGAAATGTATGAAGTACGCTGCAACACAGTACCATGTATACTGCACCAAAATACAAGCCATGCAATGCAGTATGATGCAAGATACAGTACAGAATCCAGCACAGCACTACACAATAGAACTTTTTAATCAGAGCACAGAAAGAGCACATTACCGCACAGTAGAGGACGCAGTTGGAGATTCAAAATACTCCGGGAAAGGGCCCTGCTTGGTCCTCTGGATAGAAGACAACCAACTGCACAACCATCATGCTTTCCACAAGGCAGCCTTGGGAGCAGTCACTATGGTTCATAAGCTGAAATGTTGCGTACCCCCCCTGTCCTTCGTGGGGAGTAAGGCATATGAAGAAGTTGGGTCACATTTCCTTTTGAATGGTTGGTCTGTGTGAGCTGGATGTCGGATATTTCCTCGGGCATTTCAATGTTGGGTATGAACCTGAACTCATCCACTGTGTTCCTCTCGGTGTTGGATTTCAGATGCAAATTCGTTATGTTGTATACATGTCCCCCGCCAGCTTCGTTGATGACGTTAAACGTGATGTCGACGTCATTTCTGGAATTGTAAATGATTTTGTCTCCAGGCCCAACTTTCACTTGGAACTTGGGAAGAAGGACATTATCAGGACTGTCTTTACCCAGTTGTAGAGACACGTAGACGTGGTAGTTAGACTTGAGCGTGAAACCAAGGCCTAAGTAGGCAGATTCGTTGTTCTGGGGTTTGTTCCTCTCTAGGGTGACTACACCAAAGTCGTGATGCTCAATCTTTCTTCCTCCCTGTTTCCTGTAACAGAGTTTACTAATAGTCTGTGCAAACTTTCTCGGGTGAAGACATTTTTCTGTTTTCCCACATGGCTGAATTTTAGCCCCCGTGACTGTTTAATGAACATGTCGTATCAGAATACTTCGTCTAATGTGTTTGTAAACAGTCTTCGTTCAAACCAAAATCAATCCAAAATGCTTTGCAACACAAACTTATTCTTTAGTGACTATCAATTGATTCTTTTGTTCTTAAAATGTCGTCTATTTTCTCTATTAGTTCGTTGTCACCTACAAGTTCGCCAGACCATATACATGCTTTCTGTCGGTGTTATCATTATCAAGTGCTGTCGTGTTTTGATAATTCTGTTGCTGTATCTGCTCACTTTCACAATCTCTATTCAGTCAACATAAATTGCTTGCAGTCCCATTCAGTTACTATAATATGAAGATGTTTCAATGTGATCTAGCATTATATGGATAGGCTTTTGATAATAAATATATCTGACACTATCGTTATCAGTAGTAGTAGTAGTAGTAATAGTCTTTGTCATAATCGTAGTAGTAACAGTAGTTGTAGCAGTGTTGTTGTTACGGTTGTTGGTTGTTGTTTTTCTTCTCCTTCTTGACGTCTGTGTTCCGCTATTCTTTCTTTCAACGAACGAACATAGAAATGACATCAAGTTCCAAAAAGAAAAGCCAGTAATGTGACATTTCCTTCAGCATTCAGTGGAAGACCTTGCTGTTGCAGTGTTGGCAAAAGCTTACGATGAAAGCAAAAGCTTCAGACATATTACTGAAGAAAAATGGATAAGGACATTAGATACAAGCATGCCAAATGGATATAATGTTAAGGCAAATTTGTAACAACCCTATCCAGATTTACCTATGAACAACATTGATGATTTGCAGAAAAATTTTTTTTTTTTTCATATGACAGTTCTTGTATGCCATGTACAGTCACAGACAGGACTATGGTCACATTATTCTATGGTTTCATTTTCATTGTGATTTATGGAGCGTGTTGTTATGATTTTGAAGTACATTGGTTACAGTAACTAACTACACACGCGCGCGCGCGCGCACGCACACACACGCACATACACATACACACAACTTGCCCCCCCCCCCCCCCCCCCCCCCCCCCCCCCCCCCCCATGTTGATGACATCACATAGTATGATGTCAGAACTTGCGTAATATATTTATGACGTCAATTCTTTTGCTCTGACCAGTTGTCAAAGATAGACATCACGTAGTTGCATTGATTTTGTTTTTTCTCTTGAAAAAGGCCACGTGGCCGAAAATAGAAGAGTGGCATTGTGATTTTCTAAACTGTTTTTTTTTTTTTCCCCTTTGGAGGACTATTGCTTTCGTATTTGAATAGTTTGTATGAGTTACATTTAGTTTCAAAAGACTGCTTTGAGGTGCAGAAAATGTAAAAGACAGGTTTGTTGGTTTGCTTCACATTGGTTTAAATCAGATTCCAGCCTGTCACTAACAGTATTGTCAGAAGAATAACTGATCGTCACTTACTTTCAATCCTGTAAGAAACCTCGGGCTTTTCGGGTGAAACGTAGCACACAGTCACCTTGTACAGTGTGTCTGTTTCCCTCCTTCATCACGGCTGTGATGTGGAACTGACTGGCAGCCTGTGAAAAACGGTCCAATGCACAATGTATCAGAAATAGCAGCATGTGTAGTGAGCAGGCAGTCCACCTCAGACTGGAAGATAGTGAGCCGTTCAAACAGCGTGAAGTGACTGGTTCAAAAGGTAGAACACAACAAAACACAGAAACGGATTTTCTATGGCAAAGACGCAACACAAATCTTTCTGGAACGAAATAGTTGCATGGCGTTATCCCTGATAATCATCATCCCGTGTCATTCATCTCCAAACGGGGGTGTAAATCAGCAGCCCTTTCATTCTAGATATATATCTTGTGCTTCAACATATTGATCGTTTAAAAACTTCCAATGCTCTCTCTCTCTCTCTCTCTCTCTCTCTCTCTCTCTCTCTCTCTCTCTCTCTCTCTCTCTCTCTCTCTCTCTCTCTCTCTCTCTCTTTTGATCGGTCTTCCTATCTATCTATCTATCTCTATCTATCTATCTATCTATCTATCTATCCATCTACCTATCTATCTATCTATCCTATCGATCGATCGATCGATCGATCGATTGATCGATCTATCCATCTATGCATCTATCTATCCAGAAACACCTATCCATCTATCTATCCATATGGCTATCTATCTATTTATTATCTACCTGTTTGACTGTCTGTGGAATTTATCTATCTTGAAACAGAAACAGTTCCGCAAAAAGTTCCGCAAAAAAAGCTTCATATGCACTGAAGAAAAGCAAATACATAAATGATAGTAGTCAAGTGCAAATGTCGATGGTTGAAACAGAAATGTACATGAAAACTAAAACATGAATAAACGAAGGAGGAATAAAGATACAGACGAAAGAACGCATTGGGTATAAAGGAATTGTGGGGTAGCAATGGGAAAATAGTAGATCTTCAACACAGAATTTCACTGAAGACACCATTTAGCAGTCGCATCCTTCCTAATCCCCTATGTCACACACATCTTCATTTTCAATGGAGGAGGAGAGAGAGAGAGAGAGAGAGAGAGAGAGAGAGAGAGAGAGAGAGAGAGAGAGAGAGAGAGAGAGAGAGAGAGAGAGACGCACAGACACACACACAGACACACAGACACACACACAGACAGACACACACACAGAGAGCAGGGGGGGTGAAAAGGATAGAGGAGAAAGGAGAGAATGACAGACAGACAGAGAGAGACAGACAGACAGACAGAGACAGACAGACAGAGAGAGACAGACAGAGGGAGGGGGGGGTAAATATAGAAGAAGTGCTGATCTTGAAATTCTGTACATGAATGCAAACAGAAATGATTCACGTCTTTGTGTGTGTCCAGTGAAGTTTGAAAAGACCATTCACGTACCGGTTGTTGTGGACATCTGGCCCGAACTGTCCGCGGTGGGAGAAGCCTCAGTGGTGGTGTGGCCACGGCCATGCCGTGTGGTCTGGCCAGCCTTTGCTGCTGTCAATTTTTCACATACGCCTTGGAGGTCCTGCAACACCTGCAAGTTTCTGAGGGGGTGAATACCGATGTCGAGAGACAAGACGACGATGACAAAAACTGTGACGATGATATTTGTGATAGGACAACACTGGAACCAATCAGAAAGCTGCGTTTTTTTTTTTACTTTACCGACTGCAGCGTGAGGGTACATTACCGTATTGTTGTGTGTGTTGTCTGGTCTGCTTTTTTTTTTCTACAGGGCATGGTTCTTACCTTGAGGTTTGGAAAATGCTATGGACTCAAACGGGATGACCACAACTCTAACAGTATTGCCAGAGGTTGTGATTAAAGCCGGACTACAGTATGAAATGAGCAAAGGAGAACAGCGATGACATTACATCCCATATCCGCTTCAGAGGGCACGTAAGATCTCATGTGGCGAGGGCTTGGCCGTGTCTGGTGTTGTGCTGCTGTCTTCCTACCTGTCAGTGGAACAGCAAGGTGCGAGGCTGCGGGATGACGCGACAGTTAATCAACGGTGGCTTCTTTCGCCGGAGGGCCTTGCAGTCATGAAATATGGGCTGATACACCCCTTAGGGACTCTCCCATGGAGGACCTCTTATGATACATCCAGTAGCCATTACACAACGTCATACCATGGAAACTCTCTCAGGGAGATCCTGTGATGTCACGTCCCGTAGCCACTACTCAATGACACACCATGGGGATTCTCCCATGGAGGACCTGTCATGTCCCCTCCCATAAGACATTACACAATGACACACCATGGGGATGTTGCCATGGAGGACCTGTCATGTCCCCTCCATAAGACATTACACAATGACACACCATGGGGATGTTCCCATGGAGGACTGTCATGTCCCCTCCATAGACATTACACAATGACACCATGGGGATTCTCCCATGGAGGGCCTGTCATGTCCCCTCCATAAGACATTACACAATGACACACCATGGGGATTCTCCCATGGAGGGCCTGTCATGTCCCCTCCATAAGACATTACACAATGACACACACATGGGGGATGTTCCCATGGAGGACCTGTCATGTCCCCTCCAAAGACATTACACAATGACACACCATGGGGATGTTCCCATGGAGGACCTGTCATGTCCCCTCCATAAGACATTACACAATGACACACCATGGGGATGTTCCCATGGAGGACCTGTCATGTCCCCTCCATAAGACATTACACAATGACACACACCATGGGGATGTTCCCATGGAGGGCCTGTCATGTCCCCTCCATAAGACATTACACAATGACACACCATGGGGATGTTCCCATGGAGGACCTGTCATGTCCCCTCCATAAGACATTACTCAATGACACACCATGGGGATTCTCCCATGGAGGACCTGTCATGTCCCCTCCATAAGACATTACACAATGACACACCATGGGGATTCTCCCATGGAGGACCTGTCATGTCCCCTCCATAAGACATAAGACATTACTCAATGACACACCATGGGGATTTCCCATGGAGGACCTGTCATGTCCCCTCCATAAGACATTACACATGACACACCATGACACACCATGGGGATTTTCCCATGGAGGACCTGTCATGTCCCCTCCATAAGACATTACACAATGACACACCATGGGGATTCTCCCATGGAGGACCTGTCATGTCCCCTCCATAAGACATTACACAATGACACACCATGGGGATTCTCCCATGGAGGACCTGTCATGTCCCCTCCATAAGACATTACACAATGACACACCATGGGGATGTTCCCATGGAGGACCTGTCATGTCCCCTCCATAAGACATTACACAATGACACACCATGGGGATTTTCCCCATGGAGGACCTGTCATGTCCCCTCCATAAGACATTACACAAATGACACACCATGGGGATTTTCCCATGGAGGACCTGTCATGTCCCCTCCATAAGACATTACACAATGACACACCATGGGGATTCTCCCATGGAGGACCTGTCATGTCCCCTCCATAAGACATTACACAATGACACACCATGGGATTTTCCCATGGAGGACCTGTCATGTCCCCTCCATAAGACATTACACAATGACACACCATGGGGATTCTCCCATGGAGGACCTGTCATGTCCCCTCCATAAGACATTACACAATGACACACCATGGGGATTCTCCCATGGAGGACCTGTCATGTCCCCTCCATAAGACATTACACAATGACACACCATGGGGATTTCCCATGGAGGACCTGTCATGTCCCCTCCATAAGACATTACACAATGACCCACCATGGGGATTCTCCCATGGAGGACCTGTCATGTCCCCTCCATAAGACATTACTCCAATGACACACCATGGGGATTTTCCCATGGAGGACCTGTCATGTCCCCTCATAAGACATTACACAATGACACACCATGGGGATTCTCCCATGGAGGACCTGTCATGTCCCCTCCATAAGACATTACACAATGACACACCCATGGGGATTCTCCCATGGAGGACCTGTCATGTCCCCTCCATAAGACATTACACAATGACACACCATGGGGATTCTCCCATGGAGGACCTGTCATGTCCCCTCCATAAGACATTACACAATGACACACCATGGGGATTCTCCCATGGAGGACCTGTCATGTCCCCTCCATAAGACATTACACAATGACACACCATGGGGATTCTCCCATGGAGGACCTGTCATGTCCCCTCCATAAGACATTACACAATGACACACCATGGGGATTCTCCCATGGAGGACCTGTCATGTCCCCTCCATAAGACATTACACAATGACACCATGGGGATCATGTCCCCTCCATAAGACATTACACAATGACACACCATGGGGATTCTCCCATGGAGGACCCTGTCATGTCCCCTCCATAAGACATTACACAATGACACACCATGGGGATTCTCCCATGGAGGACCTGTCATGTCCCTCCATAAGACATTA
>JADBJO010000776.1:287500-300000 GCA_016801955.1 Conus betulinus | reverse complement strand
CTTCTTCTTCTTCTTCTTCTTCTCTTCTTCTTCTTCTTCTTCTCATTATTATTGTTATTATTATTATTATTATTATTGTGATTATCATTATTATTATTACTACTATTCTTATTATCATCATCATCATCATCATCATCATCATCATCATCATCATCACCATCATCGTCATCATCATCATCATCATTACTGTTAATATGATCATTATTAATTTTGTTATTATTATTATTATTGTTATTATCATTATTATTATCATCATCATTATCATTATTATTATTCAGCAGCAATAGTACAGTTATCACAGTTATTATTATCATTATTATTATTGTTATCATTACTATTATTATTATTATCAATATCATTATTGAAGAAATGTTGACTGCTATCATTATCATTATTGTTGTTGCTTATCGTATTATCATTATCATCATGATGTACTACACACACACCACACACACACACACACACACACACACACACACACACACACTTTTCATGCTTCAAGCTTAGCAGTTTCAGATGTGGATGGGGCGTGCTTTCAAACGAGATTGAAAACAAATGGATCGCGATACTGTGCCTAATAAACCAGGAAAGTGTGTTCCTGAGACAGGAGACGTGGGGGGAAAAGGAGGAGGGAAATCATTGGATTCTGTATTGAACTCTGCTGTCAACAGGCATCTGAAGCTAGCGTGTTGCAACCTACACATTAAAGTTGGAATGTTTGGAACAAACAGGCTTGTGATGATCTGCATAACACTGTCTGCCATTTTTGTGATGGGACGCTTTTAATAGACAGCAAGAATAAGCACAAAGAGGTGAAAAGACAAACAAAAAATACAAAAAAGACAAAAGAAAAATGTATTATCAGGGTGGAAAAGTTCTGTATTTTTTTAATTTCTCGATGATTTGGAAACACAGACAAGGTGATCTTCAGTATTCTAGAGAGGAATGTTGAACGTAAATACCAACTGTTGGTTGTAACAACTGCATGATATTTGCTGTTCGTGCTAGATCTTCAAAGCTCTTTACAGCAGGCACGACAGATGTGTATAATGTTTTGAAGATTTGAACTTGTTTAAAGAAATTACTTATTCGATTGCCACTCATGTACATTACCGAACACGGCAATTGTTTGGTTTTTCTTTTGGCGTAGTCAAACGCGAAAGGTTTCTGTGCCGTACATACATCAGCTGTACAAACAACAGCTAGAAAAATATGACAAAGTTTGCAAATATGAATGTTGACACGATGTCAGGAACTGAGCTCACATTCCTGGTGGCTGCTTATGTGTGGTTGCTGGGGATGCACGTCGACGGAGTAACATGCAGTCTTATGCAGACTATAAAAAGGGAGGAGTTTAGTCTTGTCCTGCGCTCACCTGTTCAGCGGACACAGTGCTGCATGTGCATCAGGTGAGTGGTAAATAGAGCCCTCAGAGAGATGTGGTTACCTTTAACCTTCAAACGACCAAGCTATTTTACCTACCAAAACAACTAAGTGGGGTCCGTTGGGACCCCAGTAGATTTTCTGTTGAAATGCTAGCTTTACTGAGTCAGTTTTCCTTAAATGATAGTTTTATTGCTTGTTTCAACTTCGACAAATATTATTTAATACTCAGACGCAATTATCGTTTCCAAAAAAAATGTGAACCAAAAACAAATGAGTGATTTCTCTCCCTTTGAGTCTTTCTTATAGAACAACGTATTTTCTTTCTTTCATAAAACAAGAAATAATAAGTAAAGTACCTAAGACTTGTTCTGTAACACAATACAAAACATTCAGTCGATGTGAAAAACTTGATAAAAGTGAAGACAGTGACATCATATGACATAGTATTATTTCTTGCTGGGGGCCATTTGGACCCCAAAGAACTTTTCACTACAGTTGTCATACCCTTATGCAGTTTTGCAAACATGCGCGTGAAGTTCAAAGAGACATAGATTGATAAATTCATGGCAGTAATTGTTTTCTTACAAAACTCTCAAAGACGGCAGAATTCGTGTTTAAATAGTATAAAACAATTTAGTTGTCATTAAAAAGGGGAACACTGTTTTGTTTATCTGAGGCAGCGTGAGCGAGTCTGGCACGTGGAAACTTAAATGAGAACTATAATGACAGACTACAGTGTGTAAAAAGACTTGACCATAGAACTATAATGACAGACTACAATGTGTAGAAAGACTTGACCATAGAACTATAATGACAGACTACAATGTGTAGAAAGACTTGACCATAGAACTATAATGACAGACTACAATGTGTAGTAAAAGACTTGACCATAGAACTATAATGACAGACTACAATGTGTAGAAAGACTTGACCATAGAACTATAATGACAGACTACAATGTGTAGAAAGACTTGACCATAGAACTATAATGACAGACTACAATGTGTAGAAAGACGTGACCATAGAACTATAATGACAGACTACAATGTGTAGAAAGACTTGACCATAGAACTATAATGACAGACTACAATGTGTAGAAAGACTTGACCATAGAACTATAATGACAGACTACAATGTGTAGAAAGACTTGACCATAGAACTATAATGACAGACTACAATGTGTAGAAAGACTTGACCATAGAACTATAATGACAGACTACATGTGTAGAAAGACTTGACCATAGAACTATAATGACAGACTACAATGTGTAGAAAGACTTGACCATAGAACTATAATGACAGACTACAATGTGTAGAAAGACTTGACCATAGAACTATAATGACAGACTACAATGTGTAGAAAGACTTGACCATAGAACTATAATGACAGACTACAGTGTGTAGAAAGACGTGACCATAGAACTATAATGACAGACTACAATGTGTAGAAAAGACTTGACCATAGAACTATAATGACAGACTACAGTGTGTAGAAAGAGACGTGACCATAGAACTATAATGACAGACTACAATGTGTAGAAAGACTTGACCATAGAACTATAATGACAGACTACAGTGTGTAGAAAGACGTGACCATAGAACTATAATGACAGAGTACAGTGTGTAGAAAGACGTGACCATAGAACTATAATGACAGACTACAATGTGTAGAAAGACTTGACCATAGAACTATACTGACAGACTACAGTGTGTAGAAAGACGTGACCATAGAACTATAATGACAGAGTACAGTGTGTAGAAAGACGTGACCATAGAACTATAATGACAGACAGACTACAATGTGTAGAAAGACTTGACCATAGAAACTATACTGACAGACTACAGTGTGTAGAAAGACGTGACCATAGAACTATAATGACAGAGTACAGTGTGTAGAAAGACGTGACCATAGAACTATAATGACAGACTACAATGTGTAGAAAGACTTGACCATAGAACTATACTGACAGACTACAGTGTGTAGAAAGACGTGACCATAGAACTATAATGACAGAGTACAGTGTTGTAGAAAGACGTGACCATAGAACTATAATGACAGACTACAATGTGTAGAAAGACTTGACCATAGAACTATACTGACAGACTACAGTGTGTAGAAAGACGTGACCATAGAACTATAATGACAGAGTACAGTGTGTAGAAAGACGTGACCATATAGAACTATACTGACAGACTACAATGTGTAGAAAGACTTGACCATAGAAAACTAATGACAGACTACAATGTGTAGAAAGACTTGACCATAGAACTATAATGACAGACTACAATGTGTAGAAAGACTTGACCATAGAACTATAATGACAGACTACAATGTGTAGAAAGACTTGACCATAGAACTATAATGACAGACTACAATGTGTAGAAAGACTTGACCATAGAACTATAATGACAGACTACAATGTGTAGAAAGACTTGACCATAGAACTATAATGACAGACTACTACAATGTGTAGAAAGACTTGACCATAGAACTATAATGACAGACTACAATGTGTAGAAAGACTTGACCATAGAACTATAATGACCAGACTACAATGTGTAGAAAGACTTGACCATAGAACTATAATGACAGACTACAATGTGTAGAAAAGACTTGACCATAGAACTATAATGACAGAGTGCAATGTGTAGAAAGACTTGACCATAGAACTATAATGACAGAGTACAGTGTGTAGAAAGACTTGACCATAGAACTATAATGACAGACTACAATGTGTAGAAAGACTTGACCATAGAACTATACTGACAGAGTACAGTGTGTAGAAAGACTTGACCATATGAGAACTATAAATGACAGAGTGCAATGTGTAGAAAGACTTGACCATAGAACTATAATGACAGAGTACAGTGTGTAGAAAGACTTGACCATATGAACTATAATGACAGAGTGCAATGTGTAGAAAGACTTGACCATAGAACTATAATGACAGCGTACAATATGTGTAGAAAGACTTGTCCATAGAACTATAGTGACAGAGTACAATGTGTACAAAGACTTGACCATATAGTGAAAAGAGGATAGGACCATAAACAGAGCCCTAAGGATACCATATCGGGAAAAGTGGTGGTTGAGATGAAAACAATCCTGTAACACCTAACAAAGTGGTCCACAAGATTAGAATAGAGCCAAAGCAGTGAAGAACAGGATACATCAACAGAGTTATGTAGGTGCCAAAACAACATTTCATGACTTCTGTGTCTTGCCATCATTAGAGGACAGTTTCAGAAAAGATATTAAGTAGCTTTCGTTTAAAAATGTTTTTATGCTGGTTGTTTTGTTTCCCAACAGTCATGTTTACAAACTGATGATATACCATCACCAATATCTTCATCATTATCAAAATAGATTGTAATGTCTACCACTCTTTGACTCCGTTTTTTTGTCAGGATTTGTGTGGATGCGTGTTGGAGAGAGTATCTCAAATTACTTATCATCCCTGCAGGGTTTGTGTCCAAAATTATGCTATGGAACAAAGTGTAGTCGACAGATTTTCCATTCAGACTCACGGCAAATTGTCTCAAGTCTAATAGCATGTTTTCACTGATCATCCGTGCGACGAATAGACGAACAGTCTGCTTAACCCAGTCCTGCTTAATTCCATGTTCCTGTTTGTCGAGGCAGAGATGAGAGAGGTATAAGAAGAGAGGTGGCACGGATGTGGAGAGAGGAGGGAGGAGAGAGAGAGAGAGAGAGAGAGAGAGAGATAGAGAGAGAGAGAGAGAGAGAGAGAGAGAGAGAGAGAGGATATGAACTGATGGATGTGATTATTCAGTAAGGCCCATCATAAACATGACAGAGAGAGAGAGAGAGAGAGAGAGAGAGAGAGAGTGAACTGATGGATGTGTTATTCAGTAAGGCCCATCATAAACAGACACGAGAGAGAGAGAGAGAGAGAGAGAGAGAGAGAGAGAGATAGAGAGAGAGAGAGAGAGAGATAGAGAGAGAGAGTAGAAGAGATGAGAGAGAGAAGCTGAAGAGTTGTTGAAGTGTTGTTCAGTAAGGCCCATCATAAGAAAGAATCGTATTGTAGGATTTTATGTGTGCAACATTTAGTTTCAAAAGACTGCATCAAGGTAGAAAACATAACAGAGAGGTTTGCTTTGTTTGCTTTGCATTAGCTTGTACTCTGATGCTAACTGGTGACTAATAGCATCGTCGTTTGAAATACCTGACCGTCACTCACTTTGAAGCCTGTAGGAAACCTCGGGCTTTTCGGGTGAAACGTAACACACAGTCACCTTGTACAGTGTGTCTGTCTCCTCCTTCATCACGGCTGTGATGTGCAATTGACTGGCTATCTGGAAAAATGTAGAAGAACTTGTGTGTGTCAGAAGGCGAACATGTGAGTGAGAAATCTGTCCTCAGACACTGGAATATACTGAGCTGTACTAGCAATGCGACATGACTGTGCTGAAAATAGAACACGACAAGGTGTTAAAGTCATAGAAACTGACTTGCTATGCAAAGAAGCAACACATGTCTTTCTCGAGCAAAACAGTTGCCTGGCAATCAGCATCCCGTGTTTTTTTTTTTTCTTGTTTTCTTTCTTTCTTTATCTCCATAAAGAAATATATAGGTCAACAATCTTTTCAACATCGAAATGTTTTTGACTCAAAATTCTGATGACTTAAAAACTATTCCATGCCATCTATCTATCTGTCTATCTATCCATCTATCTATCTGTCTAGCTAGCTATCTCGCCAAGGGACAGAAAAGATCATAGAAGATAGTTGGATTTTTTGTTTATCTAGGTAAAGTACAATAGACCGTGTATTTACTCTGTATGCCTTGGTACAGAAAATACTTATTAACAAAATATGAATTATGTGTCGCAATTATTGATTTCCAGAAAGCATATGATTCATTTGACAGAAACGTTCTATGGAGTGTTCTGAGGAATAATGACATAAATGGGAAGTTGTATGCAGCTGTTCATGGAATGTCTGAGACTGTTCTCGCGTGAGTTCGAGAGAGAGGAGCTTATACAGATTATTTCAGCTGCCCATGGGGAGTTACACAAGGGTATCTACTTATCCCACTGCTGTTCACTTTTTTTTTTTTTTTAATGAATTAGCAATAGAGATGTCAGCAACAGAAACATTGAAATTGAAATGTTACCTGGTGCTACTGATCCATTTCTAATGCTTTTCGCTGATGATCTCTTATCATCCTAGAAGAGACACCTGTTGGTTTGCAAAATAAACTGGATACGGTGAAAAAGGAATCAGACTGGTTAAATTTAACAAGGATCTCTATAAAACTAACGTAACAGTTTATAAAAAAAAATACTTAACAAAAAAAGAACGATGGTTTTATGGTGGAGTAAAAATTAAAGTTACAAGTGGCTATAAATACCTTGGGATGTTCTTTACAACATAATTAATCTTGAAGAAGTGTTGGCTTAAGACATGTAGAAAAGGAAAGAGAGGAGTCACTGCTATTTTGAGAAATATGAAGGAATGAACTCTAATAATGTAAATCTATTTTGGAAATCATTCGATTCTCAGATGCAGCCTATTTTGACATATGCATCAGAGATCTGGAAAAAGCCCATACCTACTCGATAAAGCGCATAATCAACATACCTTTTCACCCATTAAATAGAGTAATTTGTGGCGAAAGTAGACGATACCCACTCTTCCTTGTAAATTATTTTAGGTGTATTGAATAATGGTTGAAATTAGTCAATCGTCGAACGACCAGACTCTGCAGCCAGGCCTATAACATGCTCATGCTGTTAAGAAAATATTGACAGAGAATGGCTTTGGTATACTTTGATTGTCACAAGGAGTAGGTGATAATGCAAAATTCATTTCTGAATTCAAGGACCATTTGATTTGCACTTAGAGATAAAACCGGTATGCTGACATGGATGGAACTGATAAGCACGACTGGTTTCTTTCATTTAAAAGTAATCTTGAAGCAGAGTAGTATCTTCGAATTGTAATACATAAAGGGATGAATATAGCTTAACAAAATTTCGAACCAGATCGCTTGGTCTTAATGCAAACTAAAATTGGTTCGGGAAATCAAATAGAAAATCTTGTCCTATGTGTGCAGAAAGGGAAATTGTTGAGACTTGGATACATTTTGTGTTTAATTGCTCTGCATACGGCAATATCTGAAGAGGTTGTTACATTTCAGTGACATAGATGCTCAAAGACGAGATTTAGTAGCGATTTTAATGAGTGAACATGATAAAAAAAATTGTAACAAGATTTGCCAGGTATATCGCTGAAGCTCTTTTCAAAACAAATATCACAAATGAAGATAACCACTCGCTTAAATGTGTTTCTAACCTAATAGTCTAACTCAGTGAGATAGTGTGTGTACGTGACATTCGTTGATTGATTTTTTTTATAATAGTTGTATGTATTGGAGTGTGTGTTTCGTTTTCTGTCGTTGTTTTTATGTGATATTACTCTTAATACCACTTTGCCAATAGGGCTTTTTCGTAATGGCAATAAGGCTGCGTCAGTGTAAGTATATTCATCTCTCTACCTATCTGTCTGTTTCTTCTCTATCTTTGTTCTATCTATCTATATTGACATGCACAGAAACAGCCCCTGCAGTGCACAGATCTAAACAACGGTTACCGAATGCAAATTCCATGTTTTAAAGAGATGATGCACTTAAAAACTTACACATTGATAGACTGACCAATAAAGTAGTGGGAGAAAACAAGTGCAGGTTAACAATTCTTCTGTCATTACAGTTATGATTTTGAAAAAGATCTGAACTTTTAGAAAGAAAAAAAAAAATGAAAGTAAGAACATGGGGGAATATAATCATAAATATGAGAAACCTTTCGCTAGCTGTCTGAGGAACTATCGTAATTCCTCTCGAAGACAGAATTACTTGTGTTGCTGCTCCAGAATTAGTAATGCTGCTCCTCTCGAAGACAATTATTTGTGTTGTGCTGCTCCTAGGCCTTTCGTCCGCTAGATCGGTCTCGTTAGAGACACATGCCTGATTGCGTCTGCGCTCTTGGTGTGTCTTCATAGAGACACGAGCACAGTCCATAATTCTGTGGTGTTCTCACCACCAAGGGTAAAAAAGAAATTCCAACAGCACCCCCAAAGCAGCCAGCACAGGGTCGTAAATGGAATAAAACGAGAGTGGGAGAGGAAAAACGTTGCTGAAAAACTAAAAGCATTATGCAAACAGTATAGAATGTAGGGGACAATCTTTGAGCCAATGCTTGAGGATCCATTCAAGGATACAAGGGAGATAAAAAGATATGGAGCAGTCTGAGTGTTCAACTTTGCTGTTCAATAACCCAAGGATTGTGAGTGGCTAAAACGTGTGCTGAACAGCCTTTACGTGGATCTCCTAAGAGATGCAATCTCCCACTGATTGACCAAACAATATGATGCTGGACAATTAGTAGTGGGGGAAAACAAGTGCAGGCTAACAATTCCTCAGTCATTATTGTAATGATTTTGCGAAGATCTGAACATGAACAGACTGAGAATCAATACAGATAATGAAGAGAAAGGGAACTGAAGAAGCACGAAAGAAAAGAAGAAGAAGAAGAAGAAAGAAGAAGAAGAAGAAGAGAGAGAGAGAGAGAGAGAGAGAGAGAGAGAGAGAGAGAGAGAGAGAGAGAGAGAGATAGTAGTCGTGCTGAGTCGTGCTGATGTTGACTTTAGTACACGAAAGCAAACAGAGAGGCTTCACGTCTTTCTGTGACCGCTTAAGTTTGAAAGACCACTCAGTTACCGATCGTTCGAATGTCAACTCACGTACCGGTTGTTGTGGACATCTACCCGAACTGTCCGCGGTGGGAGAGAAGCCTCAGTGGTGGTGTGGTCAGGGCCATGCCGTGTGGTCTGGCCAGCTTTTGCTGCTGTAATTTCTTCACATACGCCTTGGAGGTCCTGCAACACCTGCAAGTTTCTGAAGTAGTGAATATAGAGGTTGACCGACCAGACGACAATGATCAAAACTATGATGATGACATTTATGGTAAGGATGTTTTTTTTAACCAGTCAGAACGCTGCCGTGCGTGATATTATCGATTGCAGTGTAGAGGTTCATTATCGCAATTTTTTTTTTTTTCCTGCTGAGTCCAGCTCTATTTTTTTTTTCTGCCTTATCTTCTGTGTCACTACAGTGGCTTTTCACCCACGCCGCTCATTCTGACTCCCCTCGTCCACATCAATAGCCTTTCCTGCCCGCCACAGCCTCGTCACCGGCAGTCCACAGGGAGCGGTAATGTCAAGTCATGATATGGCAACCCACCGGAGGAGACACTGCACTGCCGCCGAGTCATTTCGGTGGTGCTCAGTGGCACCTGTTTTCTGATCCAACACATGAAGGACACTACCTACTAACTCCCCTACCGACGATAATAACTGCTGTGTCGCGGAGCTGGCGTGAGTGAGCTCTCCCGGTGGAGGGCGCACCACACATGTTCAACCACAGTCCCCATGGATTTGCTGATGACTGGTGAAGGCGACAGAATCACACTGAGGCCATAGCCATGAAGAGGCAATCACAACTGGGATCACCATGGCAGGGCATGAAGGGCCACAGAATCTGAGGCATTCTTTTGATGCTGATCAATGAGGATGAGGACGATGAAGAAAATGCGACAGATTTCCATTCTGTCCGGGACTGCATAACAGGCCTGTATTCTACACTTACGATCATGATACATCCTGACGTCAATCAGGCCCGAGCGACACAGATACCTGCAGTGTTGGTCAGGAAAATTCAGCAAAGTCTGAGAAGGAACTGGTCGGGGCAGAAAAGTCCCACAAATGAATGTCTGATCGGAATCCTACCCCCCCCCCCCCCCCCCCCCCCCCCCCTTCCCCCGACCTCCAAGCCAGGAGTCCGCAACGCTGACCACTTCGCCACGGCCGCTGGTACCTGGTTCGGCTCTTACTCTGAGTTCTGGGAAATACAATGGACTTCAATGTGAAGCCCCGGACGACAGAGTATTGTTTTTTATCCATGTACAGACCGCACCTCTGACTGCATTGCTCAGATGTGATGAATTCCAGACTGTAACAGGGACAGAGCAAGGAAGACAGTCCTGTCCTGGTGTCCCACAACCCAAGGGACGGCATCATCGTCATTCTCACCCGTTTCCCAGCATAAAGAAATGTACAGTGTATTAAATCCTGATAGGGTAGAACATTATTTTCTTTTGAATGCTCAGAGGGCAGGTAGGCAAAGTTCGTTTGTTTGTTGTTGTTTTTCTTTAACCTGTCCACAGGCAAAAAAAACCTCCTATTATTTGGCAATAGATTTGAATTCCGTGAAACACTAAATGAAAAACATTAACGGAAAAACAATTCAATGTCGTCTGCCTATAAGCAAATAACCAAAATCAGTGTGCTATTCTGATTAGTCAGTGCCTTTTTCATACATGTAATCAATTGACAGGATACATGATGATGTCAATTTCAAGAATTGTAATTTAAACGGTAGTTTTTTTACGAAGTACAATCTTCGGCTATCATGATAATTATCCAGTAAAAGTAAAATAAAGTTTAGCTTTATTTCATTGATCAGATGTTTCATGCATCAGAAGTTGCCCAGCAAGGTTGCAGCAAACGCCACTGCCACACAGTACGGCAGCTGTCTCTCTCTCACACACACACACACACACACACACACACACACACACACACACACACACACACACACACGCGCGCGCGCGCGCGCGCGCGCGCACGCACGCACGCACACACACACACACACACACACACACACGTAAAAGATCCCATACGAACTGGCACAGACAGTGCAATATATATATATATATATATATATATATATATATATATATATATATATATATAGCAATGCCAAACAGTTACTCAGTGACTTGTTAAACTGTCATACACAAACGAGCAGAAATTCATGGACCGACGAGTTCAAGATGAACTAATAAGCCGACCATCCATCAGAAAGTCTGTGCAGAAGCTATGGTGGGGGTCATAGAACTTACAGTGGGAGAAAAAAGGAACAACAAAGGAAACAAAAAAAAGAACCCCCTCCCCTCCATCCTCTCCATTCTTTCTACAGCTACCGCACCACACTGCTGACAGTGAAAGCACGCCCCTCCTCCCTTTTCTCCTCCCACTCAGTCCCCCTCCACCCGATCCACCCGCTCCCTCACTCCCTTTCCCCTCCGCCCTCAGATCACTGGCCGTTGCTCTGAACGTTTTCACCGAATATCTACAGAGACGGTGACATTTCCTAAGCCCCGTAAGCAGCTGAAAATAGGGCGGCACTGCCCTGTCAAGTTGCGGCATTTCGTTTGATGGCCGCCATTTTCTCCAGTGGGGAAGGGAAAATGCCCGTTATCTGAACCATGCGGCGCGCTCTCTGCTCTCAAGCTGCTACAGCTTTTCTTTCATAATGCAGCAGACTAAGTACATCAACCACTTCTGACCTCAGGATTCTCTCTCTCTCTCTCTCTCTCTCTCTCTCTCTCTCTCTCTCTCTCTCTCTCTCTCTCTCTCTCTCTCTCTCACCTTGATGATTCCTTCATTAGAAGAGAGCTGCAGAAGCTGATTCATCAAATGTCTGTTTTGGTCCTGTAACTCTTCCACTCTCCTGTCCAGTGTGGTCAGTCTGTCCAGAATGGTTTCCAGCTGACCTGAGGAACTCACCGGGAAATGTCGCTTTGTTATTTGTCCGTAGTAACAGAGAGAGACAAACAGACTGAGATATCAGACAGAGACAGACAGACAGACGACACATAGAGAGAGGGGACAGACAGACAGACATCAGATAGAAGACAGACACAGAGAGACAGACAGGACATTCACACAGACACACCACACACACACACACACACACACTCTCTAGAAAGACAGGCTCAGCACCCTGAGGAACTCACCGGGAAATGTGCCTTTGTTATTTGAGAGAGAATAGACAGACAGGCAGAGAAGCAGGCAGACAGACGTGTTCACATGACAGACACCAAGTCAGACACACAGAAAGACAGACAGGCAGGCAGGCGGACGCCGTAAGTTTCACACACACACACACACACACCACACACACACACACACACACACAACGCAGCACGCCTCTCTCTCACAACCCCACACCACACACGACACACAGA
>JADBJO010000776.1:270000-280000 GCA_016801955.1 Conus betulinus | reverse complement strand
GTGAGAAGCAGTGTTTTGATCAGATCAAGGTTAGGGTCAGGTTGGGGTTAGGGGAAGGGTTAGGCTGCAGATGCGCAAGAAGACAGCCTTTCTCACAGCGTATAGTTTTTTTGATTGATCCGACAAACTTGGACATTTTTCACACTAGACTCACTAATTTATTGTAATCACATTCGAAAGAGAAACAGCAATCAGACAGATCTGTCCTATGTCACACAAATCAGCCTGGATCAGTGAACACTGGTCAAATGAATGATAATTGCTGAAATAAAAAATACCTCTCAGTTTATTTGAGCATGTGTCAAATAGAGAGAGAGAGAGAGAGAGAGAGAGAGAGAGGAGAGAGAGAGAGAGAGAGAGAGAGAGAGAGAATTCTTCGGAAAAAAAAAGATCCGTGGAGAGAACAACGGGTCGCTAAAAGCTGTCACGTTCGGTTTGAAAACTGTCTAAAGGATGAGAAAAAGTCGTATTAGAGCTGACAGATCGTGACTTTGAAGGCAAATGATTTACATTCCATCCACGCCTTGTTAAGTGCCAATCAAGCCAGATGGCAACAGTTAACAAATTCTCCACTTTTCTGGTCGTTAATGCTGTGGTTAAGGCTATTAACAGTGTAGAAATTATTGGCACGTGCTCATGCACTTGCCGTTTCGTCGTTCTGTCTACTTTGTGTAAGCGAGTGTGTGAGCGATTGTGCGTGGTTCGGGGTGTGGTGTGTGTGTGTGTGTGTGTGTGTGTGTGTGTGTGTGTGTGTGTGTGTGCGTGTGTGTGCGTGTGTGTGTGCGTGTGTGTGTGTGTGTGTGTGTGTGTGGTGTGTGTGTGTGTGTGTGTGTGTGTGTGTGTGTGTGTTTCACATTTGCCGTTGCCATGTATTACCGCAGTCATCATCGCTGCAGTCGATGTACACACTAATAATATTATTATAACCAAAACCACCTGCAACACCAGTATCAGCTGCTGTAGCAGTCCCAACAATGCACTGGAGCACCACTGCAACCATTATGCACTTGACAATCGTATTCCCATCCACTCTAGCCGTTAGTGAATGTACCGTCATTTCCTTGTTAATGTCATGGTTCTTGTGGCCTGGTCTTGCGCCTTCCATGTTCATCATATCCGCTACTTCAAGGTGCTCCAGGACCTGGAAGGAGTGTGCGAAGAATTGAACGCCGCCAAATCTGGTCAGACCACCCAGCAGGTCCCTGACCACACCACCACTGCTGCTCTCACCACCGCCACCCCAGACAGTTCCGGCAGGTGTCCCCCTCTGCAGGTATGTTGGCTGTCTCAGGTATTTACCATCTGTCAGGTATACCAGTGTTCCTTTATGTCTCAGGTATTTATCATCTGGCAGGTATACCAGTGTTCCTTTATGTCTCAGGTATGTATCATCTAGCTGGTATATCGGTGGTCCTTTATATCTTAGGTATTATCATATAGCCGGTATGTAGGTGTGGTCCTTTATATCTCCGGTATTATCATCTGGCAGGTATGTAGGTGGTCCTTTTATATCTCAATATTATCATCTAGCAGGTACATCGGTGGTCCTTTATAACTCAGTATGACCATCTAGCAGTTACTGAGGTGGTCCTTTATATCTTTTTTTTTTTTTTTTTACATTTCCCTCCCCATGTTACGCCTCCTCCTTTTACGCTAATGCGATTTCCTCCAGTCAATATGATAAAAATGAAGAAGCGATGAATTAAGAAAAAAAATGCTTTTGTGTTAAACATTGAAATTTCCGTGCTGCCTGGGTTTTCTGTGTTTCATATTTGGATGCTCACTGTTCACACACACACACACACACACACACACACACACACACACACACACACACACACACACACACACACACACACACGCACGCACGCACGCACGCACGCACGCAAGCAAGCAAGCACACGCACGCGCTCGCTCACACACCATGGCTACTGTATAAGCACTCATGACCAAGTATTTATTGTTTGTTTGTTTTGGGGGTGTTTGTTTGATTGTGTTTTTTTGTTTTGTTTGTTTGCTTGTGTTTGTTTTGTTTGCTTGTGTTTTGTTTGTGTGTTTGTTTGCTTTTTTTTAGCTTTGTACTGCTTCGTATGAATACACAGCTATACTCATTACTAATGTTCAGCTCCTTCAGTCTACAAGTTTGTCGCAGTTTTCGACCACAACATTGTGTGTATGTGTGTTGTGTTACTGAAAAAAAAAAAAAACTGTTCTTTTAGCTGCTTCTAATATGATTTATCTGTACAACTTTCAGCATCACGGCACCATAATCATCTTTTTTTTCATCAATCTTAGATCGATCAACGACTGGAAACCGTTACATGTAGGCCTACGTCTGCTACCGAAGAGGCACCACGATTATCTTCCCGAGGGGACTGGGCAAGCCGTTGTTCAAAACGGCACTAACTGCTCTGAATAATACCCTGGCTTTGGCAACAGGCGTAAGATCAACAATGTACAGTCACCACCACACTGACATGGCCTTTACTGGCTCACTGTGGGTGACAGTCAAGTCACAAATGACGTCACATTAAGAAGTGAAGGGAAGGCTACACTTCCGTTTTGGCGCTTCCGCGTGCTGGCTCGAACGTTTTTTTTTTTTTTTGTTTGTTTGTTTTTGTTTTTTTTTTTTTTTTGTTGTTTGTTTTTTTTAACGCGACCTATAAACCCTACTTGAAAATGTCATCCTCTGTTGCTGTTGCGCTTGTTCGTGTTCTTGTATGGCTTCTGCTGTGTTCACACAGTGTGTGATTTGATTTTTCTTTTTACTTTTCACGGTTTCTTCCTTACGTTGCGCACACAACAAAAGGAAATCTTTTTTAAATATGTTCAGCCCTTCTTTGCACCAATAGTAACGTCTTCTACCTCTCCACGCAAAAACACACGCACAACTCGCGCGCGCGCATCCGTGCCCGCATACCTGCCCAGAGGGAGAAACACAAAATAATAAATCAATCATTTAAGAAGGGACACACGCATGGTATTCGGTCTACTGCAGAGACTGGGTAAGAGGAAAAAAAAAAAAAAAAAAAAAAAAAAGAAAAGAGAACTCCAGAACGTTACAGATGTGGTGACGCCCCTTTGACTGTCGGTGATAGAATCCGCTTGTGTCTGGCCTTTTTCAAAGTCATTTACTGACTGACGCTGACATCATCATGAGATAATGATTGTGTACAGAAAACTCAATCTCAGCGGCAGAGATCGAGACACATTTTCTTTTAGAATAGCTGTGACTGCATCGCTAAATGAAACTGCCGACAAAAAACGAAGGCTGATTATGTACTTGCCTCTGAGTCCCTGGCAGTCGCAACATGTGGGTTCACCACGTTGCGAAAATTGCGTGTCCGCATCACAGATTCATGGCTACACATACTGATTAGGCCCAAAACGCCATGTATTCTCTGTCACACAAACGATTCTTACTGATTAGGCCCAAAACGCCATGTATTCTCTGTCACACAAACGATTCTTACTGATTAGGCCCAAAACGCCATGTATTCTCAGTCACACAACGATTCTTACTGATTAGGCCAAAAACGCTATGTATTCTCTGTCACACAAACGATTTTTACAGACTCTTTGATTACATTTAAAGACTGCATGTGTCATCTTTCAGATGGATGGGCCTTTGTTTGTTAAAAAAAAAAAAAAAAAAAAAAAACTCATCGCACAGTCTAGCCTTTGAGACATATTATGTCTGATTTTTTTAGGCGGTTCCAATATTTTTTTGTCATGAGCAACTTGCACACAATCTACATCACATACCTCCCCGCCCTCACTCTATCGTTCTCCAAGATTTTACTCCAAAATTTCTTGTGACAGAACAAAAACGGAAGAACACAACCAGTCGACCAGTCACACAAAATCTTCCCACTTATTCTGTGGATATATGGGCATTGAACTTCTGAAATCCAATTGACATGGAAGGGGAGGGAGGGCAGAGGGACATCTGGAACAAACGTTTAAAGACAGTCATAGTTTCAAACTATACAACACCTACAAAAATGTGAGATAAAGCGATTGGTAGAAAGACATCACTGGTTCCCTCCCCCCCCCCCCCCCCCCCCCCCCCCCTCTCTTCCTCCCGCCACCGAGTCTCTCTCCTGTTTCATAATCCTCATGGCGTCTGTTCACACATGAGTCAGTGCAAAGCTTGCCTCTTGCTTATATTTGTTCAACTGCTGTCGCTTCTGACTTTCTTTTTTATTTCCTTTTCCAGATTGCCAGTCAGTTACACATCACATCAGTGATGAAGGAGGAGACAGACACAGTGTACAAGGTGACAGTGTGCTATGCTTCACCCGAAAAGCCCCGAGGTTTCACGTAGTGATTCAGGTAAGTGACCATCAATCAGTTAATGATGCTGTTAATTGTCAGTGACCATCAATCAGTTAATGATGCTGTTAATTGTCAGTCAGCTCCTGTCCTCAATTATAGGAGTACATAAGGAAGCAGTTTAGTGCTGCCGAGACAGTGGTAGATTCGGTCATCTTCTTCTTCTTCAATATTGAGGGCAACAATCAACCTCAGTTTAATGATACTTGTGCCCAAACTATGGGAATATGTTCAGGCTAATGTCAAAGTTAAATGATTGTGGGCGGTAAAGAACAAATGCGCTTTTGTGAAGAAACATCAGGTGCTTAGAAAAAATACATTGTAAACCAGGTTTACTGGATAAAAATTAAAAGCGAAAGGAAACATTGCAAATGAAATACAATGGTTACCAAAAAAAAATTGCATGGTTGAGTCTCGTTGTACAATATATATATATTTTGGGGGGCAATACGTGTTTTATTTTTTCATTCAAAGATGACGAACCCAAAGATACAAGGTGAAAAAAAAAAAAAAAATCTGTTTGCTTTGATCAGGCTTTGACACTGACTTTCTTATTGCTGCAATGACAATTTACGAAGTTGTTGAAAAAAGAGTTAATCATTTATATTAATGAAAAGTCAGTACACACTACGAATATTTAGAAAACGGACCAGCCGCCATGGCGGAGTGGTTAGCGTCGCGGACTCCCGGCTGGGGAGGTCATGGGTTCGATTCCCTATCAGAGTCATTTGGGATTTTTCTGCCCGACCGGCTCCTACCCAGAGTTGAGTTTGCTGCGGGCTTAGTTGGGAAGACTGGGACCACACAGTCGAGTTTCATCCACTTAATGGATGCGTGTCTGAGAGTGTTGATCAAATTTCCTGACCAACACTGCAGGTGTCTACCTCTCGGGCCTGGTTGACGCCAAGATATCATCATCATGAAAGAAAACGTAGACTACAGCTCTGTCATGCAGTCTCAGACCGGAACAGACATCCGTAGCATCATCTTGATCATCCTCATTCTCAAAGATCAGCGTTAAAAAAATAAAGTCCCAAACTCTGTGGCCCTTCACACCCTGCTCTCATGATGGCTCAGTTTCGATGTCCTCTCCACGTCTGTGGCCTTGATTTGATTCCGTCGGGGTCACCGGTATCGGCGAATCCAGGGGGCTGTCGTTGGACGGACGTGGTGGCGCCCTCTGGAGGGAGAGCTCACTCACGCCGGCTCCGCGACTAAGCAATTATTGTCGTCAGTAGGGGGGCTTAGTAGGTGGTGTCCTGCGTATGTTAGATCAGAACAGGCGCCACTAAACACCACCGAAGTGACTCGGCAGCAGCGCAGTGTCTCATCCAATGGGTTGCCTCTTGACGATTTGACATTGACTGCTCCCTGTGGATTGCCGGCGCCGGGGCTGCAGCGGGACTGGCGGGATGTGGCTGTGGACGGGGTGTCGGAATGAGCGGCGTGGCTGTGGCTGTGGACGGGGTGTCGGAATGAGCGGCGTGGCTGTGGCTGTGGACGGGGTGTCGGTCGGAATGAGCGGCGTGGGTGTGGCTGTGGACGGGGTGTCGGAATGAGCGGCGTGGGTGTGGCTGTGGACGGGGTGTCGGAATGATGAGCGGCGTGGCTGTGGCTGTGGACGGGGTGTCGGAATGAGCGGCGTGGGTGTGGCTGTGGACGGGGTGTCGGAATGAGCGGCGTGGGTGCACTGCCACTTCGGTGGCACAGAAGATGGGATAAAAATGTGTATTTTCAGAAAACGGTATATCAGAATATACATGTATATTTTGTAAAACGTTTAACACAAAACACCACAGTTTTTGTTTGTTGTTGCTGTTGTTGTTTTTTAATCTGTATTTTATGTTTTACCTCAATGGATTAAAATGAAATGAAAAAAAAAAAGACTTTCCTGTCCATTTTTGCATCTTCTCTGTTGACATAGAAACTCGAGGAAAAAAAAGTAATGGATTGAATTTGCTAAACTCTAATATTGTTCTATAATGGCAATCCTGATCTAACGCTGCTATGTTCGAAAGACAAACATAAACAGAAATTCTGAATTTTGTCAGAGTTTTCTTTTTTGTGCTTTGATGTATTTTTACGCATTATTTGTATGTATGATGATACATATGTATGTATAATCATCATTATATAAATATATATATATATATATAGAGAGAGAGAGAGAGAGAGAGAGAGAGAGAGAGAGAGAGAGAGAGAGAGAGATCCAAACAATGAACTAAGCAACAACCATGTTGAATTTTTTCCAACATTTCGAACCCCTGCTCTTCCTCAAGGGCTTTATCTCTCTCTCTCTCTCCCCCCCCCTCTCTCTCTCTCTCTCTCTCTCTCTCTCTCTCTCTCTCTCTCTCTCTCTCTCTCTCTCTCTCTCTGTGTGTGTGTGTGTGTGTGTGTGTGTGAAATATAGTTTGGGCCTTATAAAAACTTTAAAGAAGCATAAAGCACAAACAAAAGGTACGAATACTAGTTCCTTTTAACAAATTACTGTGCCAATACGGCATTTAGTTTTCGTCTCTAAGAGTGTTTTGTTTTGTTGGTTTGTTTGTTTTTGTTTTTTTTGTTTGTTCTGTTTGAATGCATTTTTTTTTGCCAATGGATTTGATCACGTAGCGTTCCAAAGGGTTTTGAATAGGAAGTTATTTTGAAAATTAAGGAAACAAGATTTAATATGATGTCAAACAGGTCTCTGTGTTCAATTCTTCTTCTTCTTCTGGGTACGCAGGCTGATACTCCTGCGGACACTTCCTGTATCGACAAGTATTAATCTCATTTGCCCAACGAAAGGAGTGGAGTTTTGTCATATTTTAGATATATACATATATCTACCAATAAATGCACGTCGTATAAATCAATATTTATCGAAAGAAAAAGTTCTTGAAAGGTGGTAAGAAAATGGCTGGTACATTTGTGTAGAAAAGGTACTCTAGCAGCATTGGAAATTCATTTCCCTTTCTTAAAGTAAAAAAAAAAATCCATATATCGCATAATAAGTTTTACAAATCGTGGATGCCAATGTCCGGCATGTCAATATTATTTCACACGATGATGAAAAGCAACTACGGGTAAATTAAGAGGGGAAAAAAAAACTGGCGTTTTCGATAATAAAACCCTTTTTTTCATCTTGTTGCAAAGTGAGAAAACTGCAGGCGGAAATCTAAACAAATTTGAAATAAAGGTCAGCGAACCGCCCAGAGAAACGTGGACAAACGAGTGACTCGTTTGTCCACGTTTCTCTGGGCGGTTCGTTAACATTTAGTTAAGAATTGTTTTTCATGTTTCACTTGTGACGTATGCTTATGTTTGTAGCAACATATTAGCCATTGGGGTTCCGATCAAATGTGATTCTGTTTATAGCAACTTATTAGCCATGGGGGTTCTATCAAATGTGATTCTGTTTATAGCAACGTATTAACCATGGGGGTTCCGATCAAATGTGATTCTGTTTATAGCAACGTATTAGCCATGGGGGTTCCGATCAAATGCGATTCTGTTTATAGCAACGTATTAGCCATGGGGGTTCCGATCAAATGCGATTCTGTTTATAGCAACGTATTAGCCATGGGGGTTCTATCAAAAGTGATTCTGTTTATAGCAACGTATTAGCCATGGAGGTTCCGATCAAATGCGATTCTTGAATCATAGTCAAATTTACAAGTATTCTGTTTCCAAGCAGCAAAATTATGCCTTTTTTTTTGGAGAGGAGGGGTTGGTCGATTGGCGGTTTTAATTTTAAGGCAGCTGAATCATAAAGATCTGATGACGGAATTTTTCCGATTCCAGTTGAATTTTCATCATAGATAATCATTCTTCTAATAACTGTTTGAGGACATCAGATTTAAAGTTTGCACATCAACAAATTCTATAGCTTGACTTTGCATTTCCAGCGCTGAGTTGTTCAGCTGCCGCATACAGGGGTTTTTTTTTTCTTTTTTTTTTTCCTGTATATGGAAGCGTCTTTGTGACAATCCAATACTAGTTCAGGTGGAGATAACCGGCATAAACTCATCACATGACTCTTTTACAGACTCTCTTAAAGCCAGAGCCCATTGAGCATCACAGGTTTGGTGAAGTCACCCTTGTACGGAACAAATCCGAAATCAACGAATCAGCTTACTTAGGTATCAGCTTCGAACTTCATTCCCAATATTACGTCCACCTGTCCCTCAGACTTGACGAGAACAGCCCCCCGATGAAGTCCATCTACCCAACCTTCAGATGAAAGTCCAGCCCGGAAACAAAATCATCTACGATCCAGGTAGTGATGTGGACATAGAGTTCAATATCATCAACGAAGCAGATGCAGAAAGAAGAGAGGCTATCCTTAACATGACATCTTTGTATCTGAAATCCAACACCGACAGGAGCACAGTGGATGAGTTCAGGTTCATACCCAACTTTGAAATGCCCGAGGAAATATCTGACATCCAGTTTACAGAGACCAGATATTCAGAAGAAAACGCGATCCAGCTTCTCCACATGCCGTACTCCCCCACGAAGAACAGGGGGATACGCAGCTTTCCAAATGGCAAGCTTTTTCAGCTGCAGTGATGGCTGCCTCGTCAAAATGCAGACAATCCTGCAACGTGTCGTCTTCCACCCCGTGGATCGCTCAGGCCCTTTCCCAAAGGGTTTCATCGGGGATCATACAAGAAGCGAACCCCAGACCCAACAGGGGAGAAGTGAGAAAAATGTTACGAAGACAACAGAGTGCGAAACTGCGTTCTTCATTGCAGGGTAACGTACTGTGCTACTGTCTTTTCGAATTGACACCGTGTCTTACATTACTTTGTGTGATATTGTATTGTTGTAATATGTTGCGTAACATTGTGAGCAGCTACCATTGTAGAGTAACGTATGGAAGTGCTGTCTCTTCGAATTTGCACCGCGTCTTACATTACTTTGTGCTGTAGTGTATTGTAAATTATTGTAAACAGTTTGTTGTATGGTACAGTATTATCTGGGGCGTCCAGTTTCAGACTTAAACAACACACCATAGCTGTCGTGTAGTGTGTTGTGCGCGGAGAAGCTCTGTTTTTCATTCAATCATGTTTTTTCTACTTGTACTGTTACCATGTGCTGTTTTGTACTGCTCTCTGTTGCACTGAAGCGTTCTTTCTTTGTACAGTACTATACTGTGCTGTTCTGCACTGCCCTGTATTGGTGACAATGCCCAGACACGTGTTTCAGGCGGCAGGAGATGACCCCACAGTGACCCTGATCAGGGCCGACCACTCTCTGGTCTCTCCACACTCCAACATTATCTACGATGAATTGGACTACTATGCCTCGTGGTATGAACGTTTTGTGGGTTTAAAAATTCTACGTTATTATTTCTTCCTTAAACAGAGAAATATACATTCCATAGATCTGTGTGCATGTGAGAATGACAGTAATGGTATTCATGGAATCTACTGACATTTTTACGTCCGAAATACACTTTGTGAAACTTTTGATATCTTGGATAACTCTGGATACCTTAAGATGATACATTAAAAAATTGTGTGTGTGTGTGTGTGTGTGTGTGTGTGTGTGTGTGTGTGTGTGTGTGTGTGTGTGTGTGTGTGTGTGTGTTTATTTCTTCTTTTTTTTTTCTTTTTTTTTTTTTTTTTTTTTTTTTTTTTTTTTTTTTTTTCCAATGAGCGTTTGTAGTAAAGTGACTAAG
>JADBJO010000776.1:255000-260000 GCA_016801955.1 Conus betulinus | reverse complement strand
CGTGCGTGTGTGTGTGTGTGTGTGTGTGTGAGCGTGTGTGTGCGCGTGTGCGCGCGCGCGCGCGCACGTGCTCTTCGCGCGCGTGTGTGTGTCTGTATCTGTACGAGTGTGTGTGTGATTGTGTTTGTAATCTAAACCTTGCCCTTTTATGCCTGCTTCTACGTATTCCATTGTTTTCAGGCCTCTGTCCTGCCCAGGTTTGTCCTCTGTTCTCCTTCCCTCACTCCCGTTCGCCCATCGCCATCCTCCGCCCGTGCAAAAGGGAGGAGAGGGGGAGAAGGAAGTGGGCACAGAAGGAAAACAAAGTAGTGAATGATTGTTCCGACATCCCTCCTTATGGCCTACACCTGACTGTAGCATGGAGCATGACTGTGATGTGGATCACTTGAATATGGACAACGGTGGCGCACACATGTGTGTTACGTAATATATCATGTTCAAAAGAAAGGACAGACAGACAGACAGACAGACAGCCAGACGGACGGACGGACGGACAGAAGAGGAAATTTAAAAAGAAGAAAAATTGTATTTCTTTCATTAAAAAGAAAGAATATGGCATTATGATTTCAAGTAATTTTGCAATGCTTTGACTTGCTTCAAAATACGTAGTTTGACAGTTTATACGCGCAGAATTGTCATCATTAATCACTCTCATTTGCATTTGTATATTATTTGTAACTGACATTCTGTGACTGATTTAAGATTTAGGCATATCAGTTTTTGTATCTCAGTGTAGTTCCCTTTCCAGGGTATACTTCAAACATTTCTTCCCATTCAGTTTGGATATTTGTGTTGTTTTCCCAGCTCACACAGGCCTTGACACTACAAATGTCCACCTTTCAGTCACAGTGTCATAAACGAGCATTCTGAACCTTCAGATATAGCGATTATGCTTCCCAGCATTTAATTCCTTCGCTGCAGCTGTCAGTTAGACGGATTCCAGAACGGCATATTACCATCTATTTTAAATTGCTAATGTTGATAGAGTTGGGGGTGGGTCGGTGGGGTCCTCTCCTAGGAGAAAGACTTACAATATTTTCTCTGCAAGAATTATGTTAAGATTTCACCTCCACCCTCTCTCTAACTAGTGGTGGAAGAGTAACTTACCCGGTACTAGTCATCGAAAGAAATGTTTATTTTTCCGGGACTAAATACTTAATAATGGCTCAGAGATAGGTTTTCCTAGGCTTGTACTCTTAAAAGTACTTGTAACTCCGAGAGACAGAATTAGAGAGAAGTTCAAATATTCAACATTGAATGAATAACAAAGAACTGGCACAAGTTAAGTGCACTTTCACAAGTTCTATGCTAGCTGCACACTGGCCATTCATACTCTACCCATTCGTGCCTGTTAAAGAGTGAAGAAGACTCTGTGGTGCATTCCATGTCATGTACCACTCACAATGAAACATATTCTTTTAGAGTGTTGGGGCTTGCATGATGTGAGACATAAACATTTTACAGCAGATTCCATGAAAACCTTGTTCGGAGATGTTTCACCTGATCCGATCTTTGAATTCTTGAAGGAGAACAACATTTCTCATTGGATCTCAGATTTATAGCAGAAAGATTTTTTTTTTTTTAATTTGGGTGGATTTTTAGAAGATGTCTTTTAATGAGTTGTGTGAATGAATGACTTGTGTGTTGATTTTAACATAATGACAGCTCTGATATGGCCCTTTGCGGTCAGCTGGGCTATAAGCAACATTACTATTACTGTATTACCTCGGAAGGTAGTTGAAGTTAGTCACCATGGACTGGTCTGTCCTATAGGCTGGGTTTTGGTTCTCACTGTTTCACAATTAAGTGAGGGAAAGTTCTAAATGAGTTGAATTGAAGTCCACTTCGAATAATGGGACTTAACTGAAGTTGAGAGAGGATAGCTGATCCCTCTCTTGTGGCTGGTGACTGATCCTGCTGTGTAGACCTGTTGCTGTAGTGCTGGGCTGTGGTGTGTCTTCACAACCTGTCTTGCCCAGGGTGTGTAGCGTAGCCACTGTATGTAGCGTAGCCATAGTCCCGGGTATTCCTAGGAGAATACTGAAATTAAGATCGGAGATAGAGTAGAGTAAGATAAGCCTTTGCTCTCCCTGGTTTTCCCCATGTCTTCCTTGCTTCTCACACAGCTGGTCTGAGGAGCAGTGGAGGTGAGACACTGTGTGTCTTCAATTTGTATGATAAACTGTCAAATCAAGTTTCTGATCAGGCTGACAGGGTGTCACTCAAGATGAGGAAAAGAGAGAAGTGTGTGTGTGTGTGGGGGGGGGGGGGGGGGGGGGGGTCCTGCTACCACTCACCGAGGAGGGGGTAAGATTTTAGACCAGACAGAAGAATGAATGCTAATTCACAAAGTAGCCAAGCACTGGTTAACACAATTTCGTCACACCAGCCCAGCACGTGACTGTCATATGGAGGGAGGGGGAAGTGAGCGAAGAGAGAGGGAGAAGTTTCTCTGTAGTGTGCCAACTGTTGGTCGATCGCTGGGGAAGTACATATGTGTGTGTGTGTGTGTGTGTGTGTGAGAGAGAGAGAGAGAGAGAGAGAGAGAGAGAGAGAGAGAGAGAGAGAGAGAGAGAGAGAGAAGGAGGAAAGACTGGTGACGTCTTCACCACGTGATGTAAACTTTCTTTTTAACATATGGTGTTAGGCTGGGCAGCTCATGCTGTTCTAAGAGAGAGAGAGAGGTGGAGGGAGGGGGGGGAGACTGGCAACATTGTTACCATGCGATGTAAATTTTTCGATGTAGCCGCCACATTAGGGAGTGAGGGGGGGGGGGGAGGGGTCGAGAGGGGAGAGTGGGCATACATTTGAAATCTATTCTGCCGTTCAGGTTTGAACAGTTTGTACAAGAGGGTGGTTGGGATCGATCGGGTGGAGTTGTCAAGTGACTCGTCACATTATGTATAAATTTTTTAGTAATTTATGACAGATTTAAACTCATCAGAATAGCTATGTCCTCTCTTATGTGTTGTATACAGATTTTTTTTTCTTTTCATTGCCCATCCAATTTTTCATCCCAAACAAACTCGAAACATGTCTCTTATAACTGTTTAATGTGAGTGCCCATTGGGTATTTCAGAAGAACCCACAAGATTACCAGTTTTGGCATGCTTAACGATTTGAGTACTGCACGCTACTCTGTAGAACATTGTTCCTTTTTGATCAGTTAAGGGCAGCGTTTTTTCCTGCAAAATTAGCTTCTGCAGTGATTGATGATTTTTTCTTTGTTAACCAGAGTTCTAGGATCTCAAAATTTTGAGGATTCAGTCTCATTTACCCAGAGGTAAGTGAATCTTATTGGATGTTTTCTTTCTGCCCTTTTGTGTGTATGTGTGTGTGTGTGTGTGTGTGTGTGTGTGTGTGTGTGTGTGTGTGTGTGTGTGTGTGTGTGTGTGTGTGTGTAGAAACTGGAAGATACAAAGCCTTTTATTGATACACATGATTTCATGTTTTCACAGATTTCTTTTTTCATTACCTCACCATTGTATCTCTTTTCTGAAACACAATGCGTGTATGTTTTTGTATGCTTTTGTATGCTTAAATGTTTTGTGGTCGAGTTACATATATATAAGCAAGTCGTAATTTCTCATGTTTCTATCGATGACATTTTTCCTGTTTCAAAACTCTTACCCAAAGCATATTGTCTGTACGGGAATGAGGTGAGGAGGGAGGGATGGATTTGGAGTAGATTGCCAACCTGCACCACACTGAGAATTAAATGCGCAGGAAAGTGTGAGGAACTCAGTAACTCAGATGGGCCAAAGGCCGCAAGAAGGTGACCACTCATCGAGAGGTGAGAAAACCTTTGACTTTTCTCATTGCACTGCTGATGCCTTCATCTTTCTATTGAAGTTCAGACACAAGAGCTCAGACACGAGAGACCATTCTGAAGTCCTGTTACAACAACCTTCACCCCCCCCCCCCCCCCCCACCCACACCCACACCCCAGCAACCTCCAACCCCCCATCTTCCTTAACCACACCTGTCACAAAACAGTACATGATGCACTCAGTACATGAAAAAAAAAAATGGATTCCGAAAAGAGGGTCACACATTGCACTGTTTGGAAACACGTTTAAACTGCCGAGAGATGAGAGATGCTTTCTACAACGTGCTCGACAAAAACCCAGTGAATCGGATGGTTGGGTTATACTGATGACAATGTCAGATTGTACCCCCACCCTCCTATAGCGCTGGAGGGTTGTTTTGCAAAGCATCTGAACGTCAACATGTCACTCCTCTGTTGTAGTCCCTCCACTGGCTTCCACTGGCTTCCAATCCAGAGTCGAATTGACTGTAAGCTGGCTTCTATCTGTTTCTCTTCTGTTTCTGGTACCAGACCAAAATATCTTTCCGACATCCTCCACATCTACACCCCCATCCCGTCAGCTTCGTTCTTCAACCGACAGCCGCCTCGCGCGTTCCTTCTGTTAGAACAAAATGTTCTGGCCAGCGTTTTTCTCTCTCCTCCTAAGGACCAACTGTCTGGAATACACTTCCCATCAGTGTCAGACACCTACCTACCTTCACCCTCTTCTTTCAAATCTGCCATTGAAACAAATTTCTTTCGTCATCAGTCGTACCCCCCTCCCCCCCCCCCCCCCCCCCCCCCCCCCCCCCCCCGGCCCCCCACTTCCCAATCCACCTTCCGAGTGCCTGAGTGGGTTTTTTTTGCGTGCACCCGTGAGTACCCGATCGTTGTGTCGCTTGTGCGTGCAGGCTGTGTGGATGTGAGTGCGTGCGAGCGTATATGCTTGTGTCTGAAAGTGGGTGTGTGTGGTTTGTGCGTGAGCATGCATGCGTGCGCACGCGCACTCGTGCGCGCGCGCGCGCGCGCGTGTGTATGTATGTGTGTGTCTGTTGTCTGTGTGTCTGTGTGCGTGTGCGTGTGTGTTGTTGGTTACGTAAAGCGCTTAGAGCGCTAGGTTTTAGAAAGTAGGCGCTATATAAATTAATATTATTGTCATCATTATTTTCATACTACTGTTATTATTATCATC